>JBCFYV010003332.1:0-29498 GCA_039000515.1 Timema cristinae
CCAAATGTAGCATTTCAACAGTTTTATTTCTTAGTTCCAAACCCAACTTTCTGTTCAGCAGTAACCTCATCCTGTTAAAAGCTTCCATGGCCATTACGTTCATTTAAAGCCATTATTATTATTATTATTATTATTATTATTATTATTATTATTATTATTATTTATTATTATTTTTAGTTCAATGACACTGTTTTGACTCCAGTTTATTTAGAAAAATAAAACACATGCCAACATATGTGGATGTAAATATCTTAGACTGTAATTTCCATTTATTACGTATATTTGAATTTTCAATCTCTTGCTAATTCATTGCGAATCGCTTTGTTCCAAATAATTCTTACCGCTGGATCTATTTGCACAACATACAAAATAGTTGACCAGTTTTATGAAGCTGATCCAACGTAGCATAGTAGAGAGTGGCTATTTTAACACTTCACGTAAACAAAAATAAAATAATAACTCTTCGGTAGACATCGTGTCTGCAATATTATTGAACATTTCAACGCTATGTTTACAAACAATTGTTATCAAAACGTTGTGATTCAGGTGCTTAAGTGTGTTGTTTAGTTTAATTGTATATTTAACTTAAAGAAAAAATCTCGCGATGAGCAAAGTGGACATTTTGCTTGGAGCTATACAACTCTTTTAGCACCTTGAATAACGCTGGTAGATTGTTATCTAGAATCTTGAGAAGCTATAAATTATATTTAGAGATTTAACCACCCGTTTCACTGCTCACCATTTTTAGGAAGTAGTATTCTTACAATACTGACTATATATACACACACACACACACAATATATATATATATATATATATATATAATATATATATATATACGAGTAACATGTTGCCTATGTATTAGGAACAGGAACACGTGTCTGTCCTGTCCGAGTTTCTGTTAAGGATCAGTCCATAGTAGCTTTTGCACTAATTAATATTTCTAGACAATGGGCTCACAAATTGTGGTCCAATAAAATACTTTGAATGCTAGAATTTTTTAATTATTTAAAAATAAAAAAATGATTATAAAAATGAAAAAAAAAAATCTAAAAGAAAGAGAAAAGGTAATGGCAGGAATAAAAACAGAATTTTGAAATATCGTTGTACCAGAAAACGACTCGAATTGACGTTGACGTCAATGACATCATCAACAGAAACAATAAAAAACCACTGTACCCCTCGCACAAATCCCCCCCCCCCGCCTCCTCACCAATAACATACACATATCTATTAATGCTAGGTGGATCGTGACTTTTGTCTTTATAAAATCTGTTTCTAGATTGTTTGAGAAGCACTTGTCTAGATCATACTTAGAAATAAAGTAAATGTTATGACAGAATCGTACCTCCTTTCTGATATAGTAAGCTATAGTTTGGAACACATGGAACTAAAATATATGGATACAACTCTTTATATTTTGTAAAAAAAAATCTCATCAATATACATTTTGAAAATAAAAAAAATTGTTGAAACTATTTAAAAAACATATTGTTAAACTGACCTCCAATTTAGAACTAAAAATCTAATCACATTTTTTTTCGAGCAATGATCCTATAACCTCTAAATATCAAGTTTTGAATACATTCATTAACCTGTTTCGGTTGTAGCTCCAGGTATATACAAATAACTGGAGTAAGATATTCATAGGAGCAGACAGGCATACAGACATGGGAACAGACAGAATTAGTAAAACATCCATTTTTGAGATTGGGTCACATAAATCTTTCATATCCATCTCAAAATTTAGGTCAATAATCTTCGTAATTTCAATATTTTTACTATATTTGTAAGTAACAATAAATATTACGACACAAAAGAACAAACATTTTCATATTGTATATTATGGCTTCGAAGAAGATTTTCAAAAATAAGTTTTGAATAAACTTCCCTAAGTATGTTTTCCTCATAAAAACAAACACATCATCTTGTTACTCACAATAATCACTCTTTATATTTACATTTTAAAACAAAAAGTTCAAATATAGTTTATTTAAAAAAAAAAATTAAAAAAAGTAGTTCGTTATTTTAAAATCATTTGTTATTTGTAAATAATAAAAATGTATTCTTATTTATAGTAAAAAAACTATTACAAGATTCCTATTTGAATTCAATTTTTAAGTTCAATTTCTAAAAAATTAAAATTTTCCATTTATCATTATGAGCAAACTACTGTTAATTTAATTTATTTTAGATACATAAATATATTGATAGTGTAAAACAGTCCCCCGAAATCAATTTTGGACAAAATCGCTAAGGCAGTTTTATTACTATCCTAATTAAAAAAGTAATCAGTATCCAAGACAGAATCCCCCCCCCCCCGCCAAGTATACAGCTTAGTTTGTCATGTTTGTTTCAAACACTCATTATATATACATTTTAAGCATAATCGTTATTGCAATTTTCAAAATAATTTGAGTTTTCAAACACCACTGATCAGCATATGATCCTTTATCAAAATTTTACCGGAAACTGACTTAACTATTTATTTTTATGTCAAACACTGCCAAGATACCCATTTGGAACAAAATGTTGTGGCCATTTGTAAAATATTTCAAGTTTTTTGAAGAATCAGTTATTTGTGAAATTTTCATAAATATTTTTTACCTTCAAAAAACGTAAAAAGTGTTATTTATTATGTCAAAGACTCCCAAGATACCCATTTGGAACAAAATCATTAGTCATTTATTTGTAAAATATTTGATTGAAAAATTAGTCATCAGTAAAATACCTATAAATGAGTTTATACCCACAAATCTTAAACATTGTTATTTTTCATACCACACAATTTCCAGATCTACATTTTGAACAAAATTATTAGATATATTTTTGAAATAATTACATTTTCAAAAATGTTCCATCAGTACCCTTCAACAAATTTTTGCCCAAAAACCAACTATACAGTACTATTTGTCATATCAATAAAATTCTATATACGAATTTTAAACAAAATATTTATATCTATTTTCGAAAAATTTGGAGGTAAAAAAATTATTCATCAGTAAACTACCCTTAATTGAAGGGTTAGTAGGAAAAAAAAGTTTATTGTATAGCCCTATAAATTATAAATCTCGAGTTTGAACAAAATCCATCAAACCGTTTTGGATTCGTGGCCAGGGGAAGACAGACAGACAGACAGACAAACAGACAGGCAGGCAGGCAGACAAGAGGAGAGACAGAATTATAAAAGCCCCTTTTTGGATTTGTGTTCACATATAACTTAAATATTCGTAATAATTTTGAGATCGATTTTTTCGAGATTACAATACTTTCTCTTGAAATGAAAAAGTAAAAATATCATATTTTTAGGCGTTTTTCAATTTATAGGCCACCAATATGTCTAGGGGTGTTGAATTATTTTTAATCACGATTTTGGGCAAATTTGAAGCTATACAAATAACATCCTAAGGCTTATAGATACGCTTATCCAAATTTGTTTGCTATTATTCGGAAACCAAATATATGCGAATAATTTACTGAAGCTGTCCTGTAATATTCTTGGATATTAAAAATGGGTATGAGGCTGACCAACTATTTGAATGTTAAAAATATTGTGTGTTTTTTTCCGAAGGCTGCAATTAGTATATAAGTTACTTTTTTACCTACTTACCAATATTTACCGGACCAGTAATATCCTACATTTTTACTTGAAAAGTCTACTTTTCTCTGTTATAATCTAACTTAGTTTTGACAAGCTATCCCCGATTCATATATATTGATTTTGTTCTTATGCTCAACATTGAACGGGTTATAGCGTCCAATGAAAATCTATCCATATAATTTGATAAGGTCATTTCCAGTAATAAAATTATGATAAAACGGCTGAAGTGATTATGACATTCGACCACTCATTTGAATCCTCGCTTCTCCTATCAAGTAGAAGAAGTGACGATTACAATTACAAAAAACTTAGATAAGGAAGTTTTTGGAAGGATAAGAGAAATATATAAGTTTAACAAAGGAGTATAATTAAATTTTAACATGATAAATAGAATTGCATATGTTTTAAACACATTTTAGATTAAACAGTCCATTGTTATTAAATATAACTTTATTCAATTACCATAGTCGTAAACTTCACGACAGGCAGCAATAGAAATAAACACCTTGGTGACAAGGAAATAACAGAAGTAAGATAAAATATATTATAGTTTAGTTTATTAACTCTTAAAAAGAGGATCAACGCTCATTCACCTACGAAGGAGCATCAGCCTCAATCTAGGTGCAGTCAAAGATAGGCAACAAATAAAAATATAATCCAGCCTAGCTAATACCAGACTCCATAGAGAGTTACGAAAACCTAAGGTTAATTTCCTTGGAGAGTAACCAGCAATTTTACAAATAGTAAAAGGCGAGCAATCAGGCATCTACACGGTTAACACACTATGGCCGGTCAATTCCTAATAAGTACTACCTGGACATTCAATAGTATAGGTTATATATACTTCCACCCATTACTAGGGTACACAGTAATTAGTACGAACAATATTAGTATAACTTGATACAAACGACTCCTACAAGGGCCGGAGACAAAACACTATTCCCGCGGGCCAATACTACCAACTAGTATTGCTCCCACAGGTTGCACACCCAAAATAAATACAATAAAAAGAGACAATAGTGACTGCATCTGTCACTGACATAACTAGCTTATTAAATAAAATGTTAGCTAACCTAATTTCCGCCATAAAGAGATCCTAAACATGGTCATATCATTTAGGGAGTCATGCTTATTCCTTAATATATAAATCTATGGTTTAAGGACTTATACAAAGAAGTCAGACACACTGACATAGTAATTAAAGTCATATGGTCCATGATAAATAGAGCATTGAACCCTTTATTCGAAACTACACCTTATGGACATAAGAAAACATGTCATAATTTTTACAAACAACTATGTCTTATGGACATAGAAAAAGAGCGTTAAACTTAACATTCAAAACTATGCCTTATGGGCATAGAAAATAAAGTCCAATATCCTGACACAAAAACGTATGTATGATGGACATAGAAAATAAAGTCAGACATTTGGAAACATAAAATCATGTATTATGGACATAGCAAAAGAGAAGTTACGAGTAACATTTAAAACTAATCTTTATGGGCATAGCAAATAAAGTAAAACATTCTGACTGAAAAATCTATGTCTTATGGACAGAGCAAAGAGGATTTTAGAATCTAATCCAGATTCTAAATTGTAGATACATAAAGTCTCGTAAGAGGCTTCCTCTGTGACGGGGTGATGAGACTGACGCCTGACACATCGTAGTCACTTGTAGATTCTTGGGCGATGTAGGTTTACGTCCAAGTTCTTCCTCCGTCGAATTGATACAATAGAATATATTATGTGACATCATCATCAGACCTCAGACATTAGAATGCTCTGATAGACACTGAAGGGGAGCACGAGAGCAAATTCCAACATGTACCGACCAATTGGTCACACCATGTGGTTGGAATTTAGGAAACGGGTTTTCGCGTTTCGCGAAGTTTCTGAAACAATGAAAGACATATTATTAATATTGATGGGGGAAAACAAAAAGTATGTTGGGAAACCGAATAAGGGTGTTTAGAGTTACGTGTGGAGACACAACTCTAAGGGGGACTGAGTGAGAGCCTCCCAAACCACTCTTTATACATATCGCTTATCCGAGCAGGGCTTTGGGACATTGATAGCACCCTAAAGGTTCGATGACGTAATTCCCAATCCCCTGGATAAGAGGATTAGTGGTACTGGAAAGTCAGTCGTAGAAGGACAGCACCAGCTTCCGGAAGTGGTTCTTGATGGTAGGCATATCCAGGTCACGACGCAGAGTCTCATTATGGACATACCAAGGTGGGCCCACAATTAGCCTCAGACACACGCTCTGGAACGCTTGCATACTCTTCATATAAGTGTCCGCCAGGTGGTCCCAAGCAGGACACGCATAGTCGATGATCAGTCTGAGCAACTGTTTGTACAGTGTCAGACCGTTCCTTGTGGACAGGGTGCTACGTCTGTTAAGCAGTGGGCCTAGAATTCCCAACTTTTGCCTCGCCTTGTTAAGTCTATCGTTAAAGAGTGGTCACCAGGTCATTTTGTTGTCCAGTGTAAGTCCCAGGTACTTAATACTGTTTGCCCATCTGATCTGTTCTCCGAACAGCTGGAGAGGGGTCGGCCTATAGAACTTTCTTTTCTATGTGAATAGCACTGCTGTGCTCTTCCCCACGTTAATAATTCTCCTCCAGGTGGTCAGCCACCCCTCCAACTGCGTTCGGTGCGTCTGGAGACACCTCTCCACCAGCTGCCCTCACGACGATTCCGCTATTAGAGCCGTGTCATCCACATAAAGTGCCAACTTGGTGTCTGGGGATTTTGGAATGTCGTTCACATACAGACTGAAGAGCACCAGGCCCACGAAGGAAACCTGCGGCACTCCAGCCCAAATGCTGCTTACTTGGGAGGGGTCGTTCCCAAAGGTAGTGGAGAAGGTGCAGTGGGATGGATAAGATTGTACAACATTAACTAGGTAGAAGGGCAGGTTCAGGGAGAGGAGTTTGAAAAGGAGACCTTCGTGCCAAACACGGTCGAAGGTCTTTGCCACGTTGAGAAAGACAGCACCAGACAGCCTATTGATGTTGAGGTTCCTCGTGATCTGCTACACGTGACGGACGAGTTGGTGAGATGTAGCATGTCCCGCCCGAAAGCCAAACTGCTCGTCCACCAAGATGTCCGCCTCGTAAACATGTCGGGTCAGTCTCGTCAGTGGCAGTCTCTCGAACAACTTGCCCTAACAGTCGAACAAGCTGATCGGTCGGTAAGATGAAGCTAGGGTTGGGTCCTTACCCAGTATATGAAAGCAGAGTACGTTGGCGTGCTTCCAGATCTTGGGGAAGTGACTCAGGAACAGGATGGCGTTGAATAACTCTACGAGGAAGTTAATGGCCTCCAGGGGTAGCTTTCTGAGGACCACGTTATTGATACCATCACGTCCGGGGGCCTTGTTTAGTCTTAGAGAGGTTAATGCCTGTGAAATTTCTGTCACCTCCATGGGTTCAGGTACATCCAAGGGTCTGTACGAGACCACGCCGATAACCTGAGCAACTTGAGCAATGTGCACCAGGTCTGACGAGTCATCAGTCGGTACAAATTGTACCTCTAATTGCTCAGCGAGAGCATTGGCCTTCTTCTGGTCGGAGTTGGCTACCCCGTTACGATCCTCAATAGGTGGCCTTGGTGTGGGTACCCACATCGAGTTCCTCCTCATGTGTCACAGGGACCTGTCCTGCACGCTCAGGCTCTCAATCTTGTCTTCTCAGACACTGTTACGGTATTCTTGGACAATCTCGTGAACCACACGGACTTGCGGCTTCATTTGGCCTTGTTTACCTGGTCCCTCGAGATTTGACAAGACTTCCTCAGCTTATTTTTCTCCCGGACGTACCTGAGGATAGAATTGAGCAAAGAAGCCTGTGTCGCCCTCTTAGGACAGTGCCTTGGCGTTGAAACTTCGAGTGACACTTTTATGGCGGAAGTTATGAACTCCGCACCGTGATCGAATTCTGCTGTTGCTCGAAAGATAGGGGTGGGTCCCAACCTCTCTCAACACATCCGTGCATTTGTCCCAGTCAGTACGCTCAAGGTCAGGTTCTTCGGGGGCACTATGAAGGACACTGCACGTCCCAGGTTCACGAGAACGAGGTTGTGATCCGAGTCTAGCTCAGCTAGAGACTTCAGCACTAACCACCTTCTGATCCCTCTGGAGACAACGAAGTCTAGGACGTCTGGGAAACCAAGGGGATTTTGAGGGAAGTGAGTAAGGGTGGGAGGGTTGGAAGCCACCAAGCCGTGTAGATCTATGACGTCGTAGAGCAAACCGCCACGAGCGCACTTAATCCTAGAGGCTCATGGAGAGTGCTTAGCGTTGAATTAACTAACGATTAAAACAGGCGTGGTACCTCAAAGTAACACCTCCATGTCAGCCCTCGTAGCCCAGTTGAACCGGAGGTAGGGATGGAAGTAAATGGAAACTAGACGCACTGGGCCAGTTAAGGTCTTCAGTTGGATAGCCGTTGCTTTCATGTGTTGAAGGGGAGGAAGCTAGATAGCGTAATGGTCAAGGCCCCTCCGAACCAGGACCGCCATCCCACCCCTTCTTGCATACCCCACTAGGTCGCTCCGATGGCAGATGAACTCTGCTAACGAGAACCTTATTGCGGAGTGCAAGTGGGTTTCTCCCAACAACATTACATCAACACGATGATTAGCCAAGAAACTTTCAAGCTAAACTTTCTTCCCCGTCACTCCGTTGGCGTTCCAGAGTGAGACCGTGAGCTCCTTCAGCACTGGTATTCCTCTATTCGGATGTATTGCCATGAGAGACCCGGTAGAAGATGATGTGCTCCATGACCAGGTGGCCACGGTTACTCCTCTGAGATTCCTGGACCTTCCTCAAGAGACTCGATGAAAAGTCCCATGGATCCAGTCTTGGAATGCCCTTGAGAAGCTCAATGCAATTTTTGAGCTTTGCAGTATCATCCTCAGGGGTAGGTGTGATGAGCGGGTTGGGTGAGGGAGTGGCAGGGGGGACAGGTGTAGAAGTTGTAAGTGGTATTAAAGGGTTGGAAGGGTGCAAAGGGTCAGAAGGGTGCAAAGGGTTGGGGATAGAGGTGCAGGTTACGGAAGAGGGAGTGATGGAGGTTGCGATTGGGAGAGGAGTGGTCTTGAACGGGTCCTCGACCAAAAGGGAAGAACTGGATGCCACCGGTTTTGGTAGGGTGGCTTTGGCAGATGCCTCGGCCTGAGGTGTAGGGGTTGGTCTCCCTGACAAGGCACTGGTGAAAGATTGCACCAGTGGATTAGGTGTTGGAGCTGGAGTCACGGTTACCTTCCGTACCGCAACGTGCCTCGAGGGCTTCTGGCCTTCACTTAGATCAACCGTCCTACTTTCTTGAAACTTGGAGGCCCACACATTCCCTGCCACCCGCAAGGACCTGTACGTGGGACAGCCCTACCACGCCAAGAAGTGGGTTTCTGAGCAATTCAGGCCCTTTGGGGGAGATCGCCTCTCTTCCGGGCACCCACCCCTCTCGTGGTCACCCCAATAGAACCCACACCTAGGGTTAGCGCGGCAATCCCTCCGCACATGCCCAAACCGGAAACAGTTCTTGCACTGAACCGGGCCGTCTGGAAACTTGTATTTCTCCACCTCGATGCGGAGCCCACACAGGACTGATATGGAGTAAAGCCTTGTGGTATGCACCCCGGGAGTCAGAGAGGCAATGAAGTTTGGCAACCGCATCTTTTCCGTGGTCTTCTGATACCGTTTCCACTGAGAGAACATCTGCGTGATGGATTTCACGGGGAAACCCATCTCCACCAGCTCTTCCTTGATGTCGTCAAGGTTTGTCCATGTCAGGAGTCCTTTCAACACAACCCAGTCGTTCCCATCCCAGCTTGTAGGACCAATGTTGGATCCCCAAGGACAGCAAGAACATTTGAAGGGCACGGTAATCTTGCTCCGACATGCACTGGAGACGCACTCAAGCCCCCGGCTGCCTGACCTCCCCCACAGGCTCTCAATCTTGGATTGGATGGCCCTAGCCACCTTGGAGTAGTCCACCACATCATACAAGATTATGGGAGGGCTCTACTCCTTGGCTTTGTGAGCCGACCCAGAACCATTAGTACCAGGCTGGGGTGAGGCACGGCTTGAGTTGATACCCTCAGGTTACCACCGCTCCCCACCTCGCCAGCAGACCCTGACCCAGGCCACCGTTGCCTTCACTCTCATCACCAGAGCTACCACCTAAATGGTTAGGGTTGTTCCCCGGTAGCTTCCTGGTGTTGCCAGCCTTACCCTTTCGGTTGAGTCTTACAGTCTGAAATTTCTCAGACTCATCATCGGACCCCTGGATCTACTCATCACACATCAACGGGAGGTCTGATCCTGATAACAGTCCCTCCACGTCCACGGAATCACACGAGCTGTTGACACGCAGGAAGCGTGTGACCTGGTCTTCCAAGTCTGAAGAAAATTCTGCCCGGTGTTTCTTGGCTACCGACACCCCTTGGCAGGAAGTGCCAGAGTTGACTCAGATTTTTGAGACCCTTGCGATCACACTTGCATCAGTGCCGCTTGCAGTGGTCTTTACCGGTGAAAGACAGCTAGGCTCCCCCTGGTCAGGGCTTCTGTTGGCACCGTTAGGTTTCCACCCATCGTGCTAGTGGGACTTTTGCCATCCTCCCCGGTTTACGGGCTGTTGGCCCTGAAAAGAGCCTCCAGTTATCTTTGGCCATCAGCGGCACGCATACCTCCTGTAGTTGGAGGGACCCCTCTGGACTCACCCCCATCGGCATGATGCCGACGCTTTGTAGGGGGCCATCACTGCCCAGCAATCCAAGGCCCAAGGATGCACTGCTGGATGCCCCGGTGGATCCATCAGTGGCACTCACACTACCAGCTGTTTGAGGGGCCCCACCAATTTCACCCTGGCCATCTGCTCCCACCTTGCCAGTAATTGGTGAATCATGCTGTCTCTATAAAGGGCCGAATCGTCACTAGCCCTGAGAAGGGCCAGCTACTCCTGGTGGCGGCCACCATTGGCACGCTCACCTCCGGTATTTGGAGGGGCCCCGCTGGCTTCGCCGGTTTGGCTGCTTAACGCGCCCACCTCCCCGCTAATTTTTGAGGTTACGCCAGCCTTACTGGCCCTGGAAAAGGCCGATGCTTCACCCGAAATTGACTCTTGCTGGGTTCTGTCAGTGGTACGCTCACCCCCGGTAGTTGGAGGGGCCCCACTGTCTACACCCGGTTGGATGGATACTGCGTCAACCTCCCCGGTAATTTGGGAGGTCACGACAGCCCTGGTGGCCCTGTAAAGGGCCAATTCATCACCTGAAGGTGACTCGTGCTTGCTTCGGCTAGCGACACGCATGACTCCGGAAGTTGGAGTGGCCTCACTGGCTTCGGCCTCTACTGTAGGCTTGTTGCCCTTTGAGAGGACAGCTGCTGCTAAACCATCGGCCTTCAGGAATGTGGTGGACCACTTACCACCCGGCACGAGCTCCTTCCTGACCGGAGGAGCCTTCATTCCCTGAAAATGGAAACCTTCAACACTATCTGCCAAGACGGGCTGCACAAGCCTGCCGCTGATGGTGGATCCCCCGATGCTTGCCGCCAACTTATTCCTTCTCGGAGCCGGTCACTTCCCGGGCCCGGGATTCTTCAGCACCTCATTCAGTGGTCTTCTCCTGACCTCGACGCCAAAACCTTTATTCATCTTCACCGTAAGCTCCATCCGGACGTATAATCAGCAGTCATTCAAAACCCTCCTGCAGCCAAGTACACGTAAGGGAGGCAGGACAACACCTTGCACTCCCATATATTATGTGAAGCGAGGCATGACGATTATATATTTACGGAATTGACGAAATCAAGGACATGTTAGCATCTGAACATCTAAGGGGGAAGGGGGCTAAGTTGATAAATTGCTCTGAGTTATCACTAGCGCTCTTTGATGGTGTGGCATCCAGAGAAAATTATCTGCTTTTTCTTGGAAGTGTGGCTTGAGAGTAAGACGTCAATTTGCTTTTGGTGCCAGCCCGGTATAATGGGGCAGCTTTCCTGGATCTTTGGCGTTTCTCGGCAACATAAATCCACAGTGAGTTAACAACTGCCACATATTATTTTAATATATTAACACTTGTAATCATTGTGTTAATTATATTTATTGTAATTTTTTTGTACGTGTTAAACCAGTGGTTTTACATGCTACATATTTTACAGCTTAGGGGCTAGGTTGTCGGCAAAACATTATCTTCCAACGAAATTCCAAATTTGCAGTGGTTCTGCTTTGTGCGCAGTGGCCCATCAGCACAAACTTTATCTTAGAGCAATAAATAATTTGCAGCCATAACTCAAGGACACATTAGTTTATTTGAATCTTAAGGCCTATAATATACAAGTATTAATTTTTGTTACATTATATCTACTATAATATAATATTGTGCGTCTGGACTACATCACACGTTACCCAGTTTTGTAGAAAGATTAGCCAGTAATAATTTACAGTTGCCCAATGGACGTCCGAATGTACTATTATTATTATTAGCACCACGTCTTACTACCCGTTCGGGTTATACGCACTTACGCTAATGTGTAATGGTAGAGTGATTGTGAGATGAAATGAAGGACCTACAGTTTAACGTGGAATCCGAACCACGGTGGAGGCCTGGCATTCCCCACATTCACGCGAATGTACTAATCATACATATTTTCCGTTGAGGCTCTTTCCATGTTCCGATGAGATAAGATAATGGTGATAGTGAGTATAAGAGTGTTCAATTAGTAGAAACACTTAAGCTTAAGCTTAAACTTAAGCTTAATCAATCAAACCCTGGTGACCGTTGGGGTAGTTCCCCTTTCGAGAAAATACCCAAGGTACCAGCCGGGATACTAACCCGGGAACCCTAGGCTCTTAGCCATGTGCACTGACCATTACACCATGGGTATGATAATGATATCAACTATTTTATGTCGATAAAGTTTTAAAATAAATATCAAACATTTTTGTTCGTCTTTACATTTTGACTTTTCTCTTTGCTCAAATGTGAGTCAAAATATCACGCTTTGATTCTCATAGGGGTGGGGGGGGGGTTCTCTATTTTCCGTTATTAATTTAGTTAATAATAAACATTAATTGTCCAAATTGCCATACACGATATTTTCTAACAGAGTTGTACATAATATAATTACAACCTGTATTCTTAGGTAGCAAAACGTACGTCTTACTGTTCTTAATAACGTAAACATAGGACTTTGCATCGCAGCTACCTTCAAACTTAAATTCACCGGATTACCGTTATTAGTAGATAAACAAAACATAGCCGTTTCATTTCTAAGACGTCTTCTGTTATAGTTGGTTCGTTTTTTACGACGGTTTTACGGCCTGGTACGCAGTCGAGCTAACCTTCAATTAATTCGTATCACGAAATAATACAACTTGACTATTTTGTATGCTAAAATTATAATATTTAGTTCAAAATAAATAGTATATACTTAATTTTCGGGTACGTGTCCAAAGTTGGAACGTACGTGTTATTGGCTCACCTTGAGCAAGTAATTTCCTGTTGGGTGAGCCAGTATTTTGGACAACTTGGAGGTTCACTTGTCGCGTACTCCCTCGATAACAGTTGCTCTTATTATTATAATGAACAACAAATAAGATGTTATAACTTGTTCGTTATGAGGGGACTGGAGGAACAACGGTCCAAAACACTTATATTGTCTTCCTGTCTTGGTGGTCGAGTGGTTAATGGAGGAACAACGGTCCAAAACACTTATATTGTCTTTCTATCCTGGTGGTCGAGTGGTTAATGGAGGAAAAACGGTCCAAAACAATTATATGTTCTTCCTGTCCTGTTGATCGAGTGGTTAATGGAGGAACAACGATTCATAACACTTATATTGTCTTCCTGTTTCGTGGTGAGTGGTTAATGGAGGAACAATGATTTATAACACTTATATTGTCTTCCTATCTTGGTGGTCGAGTGGTTAATGGAGGAACAACGATTCATAACACTTATATTGTCTTCCTGTCCTGGTGGTTGAGTGGTTAATGGAGGACTGGAGAAACCACTGTTAGTAACACTTAAACTGTCTTCCTGTCCTGGTGGTCAAGTGGTTAATGAAGGAACAACGATTCACAACACTTATATTATCTTCCTATCTTGGTGGTTGAGTGGTTAATGGAGGACTGGAGAAACCACTGTTAGTAACACTTAAACTGTCTTCCTGCTCTGGTGGTTGAGTGGTAAACTTAAGGGGCTGATAGCCGATTTAGACAAGCTTGGCTTTATTCGAGGACGCAGGTAGTAAACAATGAATGAAACTTCAACTTTTGGAGTTACCATGTTAAGTTAGTAAGAGATTGAGAAACTCTAATCTAGAAATAATAGTTATAACCACCTTCGTACGGCGAACCTAGTAATCATTTTTTTTCTACTTAATGTACCAACTCGTTTCATTAATTACCTCCACCCCTCCTCCTGCTCTTCTTTAAAAAAGAGTTCACGCCACTTTTAACACTCGATGACCTTCATTTAAGCAACCGCCGACTCCCACGACTTTGATAAATCCGGTGTTGGGTCGGAGGTACACAGAATAAGTCACTAGCTCAATATTACATGTCGAGACACAAAACAACACGCAGCCCTTTTTTTTATCTTCAGCTGAGTGCGTATCATTATTTTGATGTCAAAATGAAGTCGTAAGTACTCGAGCTTCAGACATTAGCGAGTAAACTAATGTTCACAACCTGACCACCACGTGACCCACGCAGATCTGTCATTTTTATTAGTTTCAAGGGTGTCCAAAACATTCTAAAAAACACTGTTAGGAAGATTCAGGTAGGACAGTAAATAATATAGTAATTACTTGTTTGTTTATAAGAAATTTATTTTTAAAATTTTAAACATATATATAAGCTACATTTATACACACTTAATTCATAATAAATCGTTTTACATCAGCCCCTAGGGGCTTTCGTACGTCAGCAGAGGATGACAATTGACATTAAACCCGTCCATCCCATATAATCTCGCGGACACTTGAAAGAAGCGCCGTAGTTATTAGTCAATCTACTCGACACCAATGCTAGGCGGGATTGCTTTGACAGCCCCTGCAATGCTGAAAACGTGGCTCCTTAACAAAACTGGTCACTAAATCTCAAATTTAGGAGAGAGATAACGAAGAGCGACGTTGCCATATTTCAAAACTGGCGTCACTAATTACCCGTTGGCATGTTGTTGGTTGTGGTGACCAGTATTTTTAATTTGTATTAGTACCACTTCTAAAAACATGACTGAAAATGAAGTGGTACTAACTGGTCTATTTATTGGAGCCATTTTGTTTTATCACTGCGTCTCATTTTTCGTTCGGGTTATTTATACGCATATACTAATTACGATTATGGGTTAGGAACAAGAAAGGGTGAATTTATAATAAGAATGGGCAGCCAGATAAATTACAATTTTTCAATAAACGCAATTTATCATAATTAGTCGACCTATTTAAAAAAATGTTTTATATAGACAACATAAAAAGTTAGTGATTAATATGTTTCCTATTTCTTAATTTCTTAGGAGATTAAAATATATTTTACTTGATCCCAAATAATTATTAAATCATTTTGCTTGATTTGTTAACTTACTTAGCATATAGTAAATAAAATTAAACTCAAATAAGGTCAATAAATACCTATACAACCAAACTCGGCTGGGCATTTTTTTTAAATAGGTTTAACCCAGGTTTTTTCAACCCTGTTTTAAAAGTTGGTATACTAATAATAAAATATCCTGTTAAACCCTAGGCCTAAAATATTATTAAAAATAATAATAAATTAATTTCTAAACTGGCTTAGATATAAATTATCTAGTTTGCTATGAGACAATAATATTATGTTGTGTATCTACTCAAGTTGCCAAAGAATTACTACAAAGTGTTTGAAGTGTTTGGGCTGAACATTATTAATTAAAACTTATAAAGATTGGTTAAAGTGTTAAATATGGAGATTGGAAAGCGTGCCTGCGATTTCGAGTGAAAACCGACGGCCATTCATGCCTTATTTGTCGATAACACGAATATTATGTTGCCGGAACTAATCACGGTACTACAATGTTATCTTATATGTTGTGATTGTGTGTAAAAAAAATTACACATGCCACGTTGATTGGTAGTAAATAATGGTTTGATCAAATTGTTTATAACATTTTTTTTACTGATAGTAAATAATATTTCTCACAAGGCACATTTGCAATACATACGAAACATTATATTTTGGACACTTCTTGAGAATATGTATGCCTGATATCATTTTACTATATCCTCTAGTGCAATATCCCTCGCATTATTATCTTTATAAAGCCGGTGCTTTAAATTCCACAAAAACTTCTTCTTTTCATAACATTCCACAAATAAATGTTCCCCACACAATACATTTTTAGTTGCCGACATTTTGAATTGTCTACTTGCATTAATAAATTTGGAAGGTGACCAACTTTTTCACTTGTAAGTGGACTTGCTTGTTAGTAGCTTGCTTGTTAGTAGCTTGCTTGTCTGTTTACACGGTGCAAGCTGTGCACATGCAGCCAAATTAATGTACTTTGTAATGTAATTGATTTGCCCTTAAAAAGTATGTGAAAGCATTGACAATAATATCGTCCTAATTTTATAAACATATCTTATTTCATTTAAATTATATAGTATATTAAATGGCGCTTAAAGCACTTCTTCTTCTAAGAAGGCAAAAGCCACTGATCAGTGACGTCCCGCACGTGACACCAGCCAAGTCAGTTTGACAATATATATTTTTCAAATAATAACTTCCTCTTCTCGATGGTTCGAAGAGAGATTTTAAAATGTAACTTGAGTCATTTTCCGGCTCTAGAACCTCCCAGTAGCACAGAGATGTTTTTGTCTTGTATTTTGTTTTTCTAAACTAAACCTTCTCGAAGCTTCCATGACCAAGGAATATATACAAGGGATGGTGCAACATAAAGGCAGTGTTCAAGTGGTTAGTTGGGAATTGTTCAGTTGGGAGTTGGGAGTTTGGCGTCTAGCAACACCTGTCCGCGCTAGCCCGCGTATATATTTCGACATGATCTATTTTCGCATTAATTAAACTAATTCAGCAATAAAAAACAAGTCAAAATGAAAAGTTTATTAATTATAATTCTTCAATAGGCGCCCATCGCGGTAACGTAAATCCAGAACGTTACAATTGGCGCCCAACGTGGGGCACGAATTATCTCCCCGAGATACAGCACGAGATACCTCCCCGAGATAAGCAGTAGAGGACAACGCCGAAGACCGAGATAAGCAGTAAGCAACGCCGAGGACCAAGATAAGCAGTAAGCAACGCCGAGATAAAGCAGGAAGCAACGCCGAGGACCAAGATAAGCAGTAAGCAGCGTCGAGGACCGAGAGAAGCAGCTTACCATCACCAAAGGAGACAAGGGGTGGAGACGAGTCTAAAGAAGATCACAGATAAGTCATCAACAGAAACTTAAATTAAATAGTGAAAAATATATTTATGTCATTTGTGCATTTTGGGGGTGGAACAGTATACATTTTTTTGTGATTTAAATTAAGGGAACAATAATTAAAAAATGGCAGATTCAAATGATAATAGTGACGCTAGTAGCTATTCTGAAGAGGTAGAGAATGAAAATAGACCTAGGAACCAGTTAGATCTAGAACAATCAGATGAGGAAATAAGAGAAAGTGAACAGGACATTGGAGAGTCATTTGCAGAGGGAGAGAGAGAAGGAGATAGGACAGAAAAAGAAAGAAATGTTATAGTAGATGAGGAAGAAAGAGAAAAGAATAGGGAACAAAAAATGGGGCAACCTATAGTAGATTTAAATCAACTTATGAAACTGTTACAAGAAAGTAATCAGAAAATGTTACAACAAATGGTAGCGAGTAAAGAGGAAACTAAACAGGAAATAAAGAAAAGCAGCCAGGAAATTAATCAGATAATATATGCAAATACCCAGGCAATTAATCAGAAAATAGATACAAATCAGACTAAACTTGAACAAATCAATAAGGAACTAAGTGCTAAAATAGAGTTAAGTAAGGAGGTTTGTGATCAGAGATTTGGTTATGTAGAGCAAAAAATAGAACAATTAGAGACAGTTCATCAAAACTTAGCAGTACAGTTAAATGAGGTAAACACAAAAGTGATAGAACAAGAAAAAGTAAAACAGATTTTAATTGAAAAGCATGAAAATTTAAGGAAAGGACAGTTCAAGTTAATGGAACAGATTTCAGCCAATAAAAATAAAATAGAAACAGTAGAACAAGAATCAATTAAAGGGTTAAAGGAACAGGTAGAACATACACAAACTAACGTCAAGGTAGTCCAACACAACCTTGAAAAAGAAATAAATGAGGTAAAATCAGTACTTGATTCTCAGCAAGACACAAATAAAATTTTAATTAAAGAACAGATAGATGGGATCGTTAATAAGGCAGTAGAAAAACTAGATAAAAAACTTACCGATTTTGAGGTTGAAAATCAAACAAATATTGGAGAATCTAGTAACTTACACGATACTACCAACTTATTTGCTAAGGAACTAAGAGAAACGTCATTAGCACTTATTCCAAAATTTAAAGGAAAGAGAGGAAACATTTCAGCAGTACAATATATAAATAAAGTAGAAAGAGTATTTAAAGGAGAAAGAATAAATGAAAAAGTCAAAATAGAGATATTTTTATCAGGCCTAGAAGATGAGGCGAAATCCTGGACAGATAGTATAGAGAGTGAATGGGAGACATACGAGCAGGCTAGGGAAATATTTTTGGAAAAATATTGGTCTCAAAATATGCAGGATGATTTTCTACAATTAATTTTTAATGGAAAATATAACGACAAGGATGGTACTATGAGTGAATATTTCAATAAATTTGTAACACAGGCGAAATATTTGCGATACCCAGTAGTAGAGGATAGATTGATATGTCTTCTAATGAATCATTTTCCAACTCCAGTACAAGACGTTCTCATTAGCATAAATAAACAGAACATCAAAGAAGTAGAGAGAGTATTAATGGCATTTGACGATAGATATCAAAGAAACAAAGAAATCAATGAGCAAACAAACAGATTTAATATTGATAGGCATAGGCAATCAACAAACCCTCAATTCAAAGAAATTAATAATGGACAAGATAGGCAGAGATATCAAAATAATTATCCAATACCAGAGCAAAATAGAAAATATCCACTTCCTAGAATAGAATATCGACAGGATAGGAACCAAGGACCTTCGAGGCAAATAAATTCGAGTGATCGACAAATTAATAGAAATAACAATACAGATAACCCCAGATTCACAACCAATCAAGTACATCACCCTCCAAATTTTAATTATGTACCACCATTTTCAGGGACATCAAATTTGAATGAGTACGACTCACAAAAATATTTGATCCTGGAGGCAATTAAATAAACTTTAAATTTCGGATTATATAAATATAAAAAATTAGCAGTTTAACTAAAGATTTAAATTTTAAATAATTAAAATAAGGGTAACTATAATCATTTAGTCGTAGTAAGAAAAGTTTAAAATAGAAATTTAAGTAAATTTAAAAGGTACAAATTCAGTGAAATAGAAGTAATATTTCCTGTGCAAGAGAAGGTTGTGCGTATTTGTAGAAATTGTAAAGTAAACAATTATAAGTAGCAACAAGCAAGGTTAGAAATAGATCACCAAACTAAATTACATCTAGCAGTAAAAAGATTAAAAGATACACCAGAGAAACGAACCCGGTATCATGATAAAAAGATTCTTAAACCTATTGAATACGCAAATGGTCAGTTAGTTCTTGTAAAAAATCATCAGTTATCATCAGCTTTGAATAAGGAAGTAAAAAAGTTATTTTTACTATATGAAGGACCATATCAGGTAAAATATCAAATAGGTCAAAATGTATACTTAATTCAAGACCCTGAGACTCTTAAGATTAGAGGTGTTTTTAATGTTACAGAATTAAAACCCTATTATAGCAAGACAGATATCTAAACATTTTTTCAGCTACATTAATTATAAAGGATAGGAACAGGATTTTATTTACATGATTAGATTGTAAAATGACTATGCAAGAGTTCGAACCTGGATCTGTAGCACAATAACTAGCAAAAATACATGTTGAAAGAGTCACCTCTTTCTGAGAAGATACGCAGTGGTTAAAATATACTGCGTACTTACTTAGTACCACAAACAAGCAACTGTAAACAACTCTTCAACTGCGTGTTATTTTAAAATGAGTAAGGAGGGTGACACACCTCAAAATATAAATTGTAAAGAAACCATAAACGACCAAACATGAAAAGTGAGACTAATCTTTTAGTTTCTGAAAAGGAAGTTAAACCTTCTTTTGTAAAAATTGAGAGGGTTGTAAAACAAATTCTATACATTCATTCCTACGTCGCACTTAATACAGGTGGTCGGTCATCTATTGTCATTCCTACATCGCAAAGCTAAGACGACAACACAAACTGAATTTGGCCACGAAAGATAAAATCACTTATTTTTATTAGTTCAATAAGTCAGAGTCAAACCCGGTACATTAAGTATAAAATCTATAAGTATAAAAATATAAATTCTTATCAATTTAGATTAATAACATTTGGACTTAGCATAATTTTAGAAAGTTGTATAAATCAAAATAGGAGAACAGATAAGGAGGGGGCATGGACCCTTAGAAGCATGCAAGGGATAACATCGGATAGAAGGATAGGTGAGGGCTTGGATAAGTTTGTCAGCTGGAGGTGCGTGAAAGCCTGTAATCACGCGAGGATAGATTAGGGTCTAAGTATATTCTAAGAGTAGGTCATAATTTTTGTTAATTGTAAACTATTGTTTAAGTAATAATTAGAGATAAAAATATAAATTTTAATTTTAACAAGAAATTATATAATTTCAATTTAAGAAAAAAGTTAGGAAATTTTATTAATTAATAGACGATCTTGGAAATCTGAATAAATATATTATTTCATCAATGATGCATTTTTTATAATCAAGATAAGGATTTTAATATTTATGTGGGGGGTTATTTTAATTCAATTAATTAAATGGCAATAAATTCAACGATTTTGATTCAGATATTAAAGAAATCACAGAGTAGGCTGATAAGCGGAAGAGTAAGATCTAAGATATCTAGAGAGATTAATTTAGATATGCACTTGAGTGCTTATTACAGTATGTTAAGGTGAGTGGAAATAAGAGGCCAGTAGAGTCTTGTTTAAAAGCATTTTTTCAGATAGTGGAGTTGAGGTCTTTTCATTGAGGTATATAGGTTGAGAAAGTGGAGTTGAGGTTTTTTCAGATATGGTCTTAGCTATGGGCAAGCCATGATCTAGATTAATTAATCGTCGTTATGAGTTTAAGGATGGCCCGAGGGCATCTAGCAGCGTTGAGGAGAATTGAGTGAGGAAGTTGAGGTGTATTAAGCCATGGACTTAGATGTAGTAAGCCATGATGAATAATTTCATTTTTTTTATAAGTGGTGAGTCAAAAGGATCACAAAGTTCAGGTAGCAGGTATTCACAAACATAGAGTTAGCACAACGCAACAAAGAGTCAGTTATAATAAATGAGGCAGAAGCTTAAGCTTTCCACTATATAATATGCGATAAATATCCAATGGTTAATTCTGGATTAAAATTTAAAGATATTGAGGAGATTATGAAGAAGTTTAAAAGGGTATTCTGTGATTACGTGATGTAATAATGCTAATGTATTAACAAGGATGAGAGCTAATTAGGGTGTTAGACCTAATTAGGCTACTATAAAAGATTTTATTATAATTTCATTTTTTATGCCTAAGGCAAATAGGCAATAGTCAAAAGATTGTAATCAAATAGAGAAAGTTGTAGTTAAAGATTTTTCACTAATGAGAAATTCATTATTCAATTAAGGGGAAAAAATAATTTTAAATATTTTATGATTCCAAGATTATCGTCTATATATTTCAAATATTTTAAATTTGTTTTGAGGTTAGATATTCTCATAAATAAAGATTTTGGTAAGGTGAGTCAGATGTTCTGTTATTATCCTTTCTCTGTCCGAAACAATGTAATTATATATTTTTTAAGTAATTGAGTTTATTTTGTAAATTCTTTTTGTGTTTTTAAGCTTATTATTTTGTAAATGTAATTTAAGTGAAGGCTCATATAGCGAATTTGGCCGTCAGGCTTTTAAGAGTATAATAGTGGCTCATATAGCGAATTTGGCAGTCAGGCTTTTTAAGGGTATGTGTAGCATTAAGTGTGTTTGTTAAGTATGTTATTATAATAATAGTAAAAGTGGATCCGTGAAGGATCATCATAATAATACTAATAATTAAAAGTGGATCCGTGAAGGATCATTGAAATGAATAAAAAGTGCAACGAAGTGTTTAAACCAATAAATGATTAAAAGACACTTTGATTAGTGACAATTATATTCCATTTTTTATTAAAAAGTTTAATGTATTTTAATCAATCTTAAGGACGTTATAGCAACGAATTTTGTTTTTTTTTAAATAAAAAATAAAAATCTTTGATTAGTAATAATTAAATTCAAATCTTTATATTAAATCCAAATTTTTATATGATAAACTTAGATTATTTTATTTCAATTAATTGTAATTATACTTAACAATTTTATATCTTGATATTTGATGTATCTAATTTCAACTTTTTGATTAACATTTTATATTTTAATGTTTGATTTGTATAACTTCAACTTTTATATATATAAACTTCATGTAAACTTACAGTAGGAGAACACCACTTCAAATAGTATTATCATTCAAGAACAATATTATACAGAGTGTTCCAAATTATTTGAATTTATCCAATTTGTGAAATGTTATACAGGATGTTTCAAAATATTGTAACTTGTGAAATTTTATACAGGGTGTGCGAAAAATGATCATGCCGTCTTTTTTTTTTTTTTTTTTAGCAAAGCGTATCAAAAAGTATACGACTAGGTCTCTACTTTCAGATACACTTTGGGGGGTATTGTAATGTAATTGATTTGCCCCTAAGAAGTATGTGAAAGCATTGACAATAATATCGTCCTAATTTTATAAACATATCTTATTTCATTTAAATTATATAGTATATTAAATGGCGCTTAAAGCACTTCTTCTTCTAAGAAGGCAAAAGCCACTGATCAGTGACGTCACGCACGTGACACCAGCCAAGTCAGTTTGACAATATATATTTTTCAAATAATAACTTCCTCTTCTCGATGGTTCGAAGAGAGATTTTAAAATGTAACTTGAGTCATTTTCCGGCTCTAGAACCTCCCAGTAGCACAGAGATGTTTTTGTCTTGTATTTTGTTTTTCTAAACTAAACCTTCTCGAAGCTTCCATGACCAAGGAATATATACAAGGGATGGTGCAACATAAAGGCAGTGTTCAAGTGGTTAGTTGGGAATTGTTCAGTTGGGAGTTGGGAGTTTGGCGTCTAGCAACACCTGTCCGCGCTAGCCCGCGTATATATTTCGACATGATCTATTTTCGCATTAATTAAACTAATTCAGCAATAAAAAACAAGTCAAAATGAAAAGTGTATTAATTATAATTCTTCAATAGGCGCCCATCGCGGTAGCGTAAATCCAGAACGTTACAACTTGCATTAGTTAACTAATACCGGGTCAACGGGCCTGAAGTCAAACATCAAGACTTTTGATTTTAAAAATAAACAATAACTTTAAAAAAATCCAAAGTAGGTAGTTTCTGGCAGCGCGTGCACACACACACACACACATTATGTACGTGTTCCACGTTAGCTATGATTAAAGTAAATGGTATTTTATTTGATTTAAATACTGAGAGTTATTTACTATTTTCGGAATCAATACGTCCAAATTTGCATGTATTGCTTGTTAATTGTTTTATATAATTATATGAATTGATGAGCATTTTGGGGGAAGAAAACCCAAGATGCAATTTGGGGATATACAAAAATATACACTTTATAGTGATGTGTATTTTTAGTATAATGAAATAAAATTTGAATAAACACTGCAATAAGCAGTTTAATCTTCAAGAAAAGCAACTAAAAAAATAGAAAACTCATTTTGAAGAGTTTCCGACTATTTTTACGTCTTACACCGAAGTAAATATTAATATATCTACAATTTATGGTAATAGTTGATATTTTTACGCTTTATCGGCCAAATTTTCTTCTAACTAATTTTGCTAATCCTGTTGTGATGCGTTTCCGTCACATCAATTCTTACTAAGAAAGTAAATCTTTCTTAACTCAAATCTATTTCAAGTGAATTTACGGTACCCTCGTATTATTACCGAGCTAAGAACGAATTACTCCTTAAAATATGGCTTAAATGATGTATTTTAACCACCTCATTACACCCTATCTCTATCTTGAGCTATTTCCATCCAGTCTGCCTCATCACACCCTATCCTTTTCTTGAGCTAACTCTACCCAGGCCACCTGATTACACCCTATCTCTATTCTGAGCTAGTCATATCCATTCAACCTCATTAACACATATCCCTATCTTGAGCTAGTTCTATCCAGTCCACCTCATTACGCCCTATTCCTATCTTGAGTAATTATATGCAGTCCACCTGATTACACCCTGTTTCTATCCAGTTCACCTTATCACACCCTTTCCTTATTTTGAGTTAGTTCTATCCAGTACACCTTATTACACCCTATCTTTAGCTTTTTCTATCCAGTTCAACACATTACACCCTATCTCTATTATGAGCTAGCGCTATCAAGTCTACCGTATTACAACCTATCTCTTTCAGGTCATTTCTATTGGTATCATCCCATATGCATATAGGTCTTCCCAATGACCTCTTCCCATTGGGTTTGGCAGTCAGTACCCTGAACAAGGTTCTAAACTACCCCATTCACGCTACATCTCCTACACACCCTAATCTACGGAACTTTATTATCTTAGCACTGTCTTGTGATGAGTATAGGGTATGTAACTCATTATTATGTAACATCCTTCACTTCCTAGAAGCTCATCCGTTTTTTCCCCAAATATTTTCCTAATACCCTTGTTTTCAAACACGGTAAGGTAAGATACCCCTTTTAGCAACCATAGAGAAAAACTGGTAAAATAATTGTTTTGCTTAATCTGACAGCAGGTGCTTTATCAATAACTTACTGACCGAGTAATAGAATGCATTTCCCTAATTTTTTCTTCTCTTAATTTCCAATCTAATATCGTTATTGTTGGTTAAAATAATTGTGACTAGATATTTAAACTCATTTACATAGTTAACCAAACTTTTTTTATAAATATATAATCTCCAGGTCACATAGGTGTATATGGTTGCATGGTCTATACTAGACTGTTGATGATAGGAGGATTGAGATTCGAATCTCGGTCAGGAGTATTGAGGGTGCTTTTATACTAAGTGATTTTCCCCTCTCCTTCCAAGCATACGTAAGTATAGATACATTCCCTAAATTTACCTTCCTTATTCTTAAATAAACATTAGCTAAATTGTTACAAAAACGTATAAACCTACCAGGTAGTAAGATATTGTGCTAAATTAAAACCAAAAGAAATTAGTTGGTATAATTTTAAAAGAACCATAACCTATTGTAATCTAAAATAATAGTAACCTTGATTTTATTCTAACTATAACTGGAATTTTTTAAATGTTTATTTAGAGAACAGATAACTATGCCATTTTTACTTCCTGCTTGTGCTAGCAGGTAGCATGGTTTTGGGGACATTACCTCTCGCTGCTGTCTGTGTGTCGAGCGTGCCGACCAAAAGTAGACTGAAAGAAGGCGAAGTAACGCCCCCCCCCCGCCCCCCTCCAACTACAGCACTCAAGCTACCAATCACTGAGCCAATATCTTCCTTTTGTTTTGCTGGATAGTCCAGCCCACTGGCATGACGTTTTCGCTTCCAATACTTCACTGTGAAGTAAGAGGCTAGCTATATAGTGCCCTTAATGTTTATCTTGTTCATATATCCAACTACAACATTTAGCCACGTCTTACATGGCCTACCCCTTCCTTTTGATCCATACACTCTACCTTCATATATTTGTTTCGTCACTCGACTCATACTCATTCTCTCAATATGCCCAAACCACCGTAAGACACTTCTTTCAGAATGACCTTATGGATTCCCTTTCAAACCAAACTGCTTCAGCATCCATTCATTACTGACTCTGTTCATACAAATTTGTCCACATATTTCTCTTAGATAGCTCATTCCAACCACATTCACCATGCTCTTGTGTTTATCCTGACAAACCCACGCTTCACATCCATAGAACAACGTTGGCGTTAACACAATTCTTTATAATGTTATATTCGCATCTTTTGATACTGCCTCATTCCTTGCAATAGTTCACATATATCTAACTACTCTCCGAGATACGTTCACCCGTCTGTCGATTTCACCATCTATTCTAACATTTTTACATAACATTCTGTCCAAATACGCAAAGTCATTCACTTGTTCTAACAGTTTTCCATTTATACAAAGTTGACGATCATTTCCTGATCCGTCCTTACTAAAAACCAGTACCTTAGTTTTGGAGACATTTATATGAAGATCTATTCTGTCTGTTGCCACACTTAAACGATATAATGCATTCTGCAAGTCACTTTCCTTCTCATACATTATTACTGCATCATCTGCTATAACAGCACTTTCACATTCACATCAGACAATTGTACACAAACCGCATCCTTACAAGCATTATTCATTCACTTATCTATGAATACATTAAGCAACCATGGAGACATAACACGACCTTCTCTAACACCCTGTTTAATATCAAACCATTCGCTCAAAGCTTCATCCACCCTTACACATGCTTTACTTCCATCATACACAACCTTAATTGCATTTACTAACCATGCATCCACACCATACTCTCTAAAAACATTCCATAACATACTACTATTCACCCGATCATATGCTTTCTCAAGATCAACAAATGCACAATAAACTTTATGGTTTTAGTGAGGATTACTCCATCTAGATATAATATTCTGAAAATTGAAAAATAACACCTGAATACAGGAATTTTACCCGGCAAGCCAAGGTGCCAAGGTGCTAAGCCAAAGGTCCTGGGTTAGATTCCCGTGTACAGGTGTCGTTTTTCGATTTTCAGAATATAATAAACTTTATTTCTTACTGCCATACATTTCTCATCACTTGTTGCAATGCAAATATCTGGTCCATGTAACCTCTATTGCACACCTCAAATCTTGCCTGCAGTTCTTTCACACACACTTAATTAAAACTCTCCCAAAGATCATGTTTAATAATAACATACATATTATAAACATTACTCAATTTAATTTAGGATTAAAATAATAATTTCCCATACTTACATTTTTTCTTGACGTTTCTTATGCTTAAAATGTGTAACTTTAATAATAATAACCCAAGTAAATATTTTTCACATTTAATGAAAAATGGAAATCCTGAGTTTAAGAGTTCGCTTTCTTACCTAGAGTTAAAGTTTCCGTAAGACCAAATTCTTTAAATCATCTGATAAACTGCGACTTAAATACTAAATTGTGTTGGAAAATGTACTATATCTGTGACTATGTTCTATGAGCGATGATATCGCTACCATGGAAATGGTGTAACATCATAGAACTTCATAGACCGGCAAAATATCGGAAGACATTCTTTGCCCGTCACCGTGGCCGATGGCCTTGTACCATTCATCACCTCTAACTCCAACCGCTAGAGGCCACAATAGCCGGAAAGAGGGTGGACCTAATCTATAAGAAATTTAATGTAACAAAAATAGGAGTATTTGCAAGTTTAAGAAAAAATTGAATTATTTATTCAAGGTAAGACAACAAAGGTAAATAAATAATACATGGCCTCACAAGGCTAAATGAGTAGTGTTGAAAAACATAAAAATGGCAGAGACTGTGCTTACGCAGTACATTTGAGGATCTATTTCACAATCTCAAAGTAATAGTAGTCCTTGAAGGAGACTACGTTTGAAACCAAAAGGTTATATCGTAAATTATTTATTTATACGAATTCGTCTGGAAGAGACTCCATAATAATCAAAAATTGTTAATATAATAGTAAATAGCTTGAAGAGCTCCTCTACTTGTTTAACAAAGTGGATGAATCACCCTTGTGACTTCAGACTAAACAAACACATTAAATAATTAAACCTTTGAATCCTTATTTGATTAATAAAAAGCTGAAATAGCTTGAAATATAGAGGTATAAGGCATTTCCATCATTGGAATATCAAAGAGCACTTCTATACGGTTAACAAAGCGCCTGAATCACCCTTGTGAATTCCGACTATATCATTAAATTTTAAGATTAAATTTAAACTCAAATATTAATTCTTATCCTAATAAATTGTGTTCCACAAAACAATTTTACTTTCCAAAAATATCTTCTAGTGAGAAATTACTGACGCCTACACTGAACGACTTTAATCACATAATTAACTAATTGTTCAAACACCCAAACCCATTATAGGTCGTTTATATTTAAATATTTAATAAAATATAAAGAGTTTATATTTTGTCACCCTGGAACGATTATGTCCAAGTCCAGACCAGGACCTCTCGTTGTTGTGTCGGAATTAATAGTCCACTGTGTTAGCTGAGCACCAGGTTTATATAGGTCTAGTTGATGGATATGATGGATATAAGGGGGAGGGGGATTTTCATATTAAAAGGATAGCGCATAATGCGGGAGAATTATTCATATTAAAAGTATAACGCCACGTTACGATCATGTGGTAGCAGCATGGTTTTCTTGTTAACAACCGTCATCATCTTGACACGTCATTCTGGAAATCTGGTGAGTTGGTAGTTAAGATCGTGCGAGGTTGTCTGTCAGCCGGCTAAGCCAATCAGCGTAGGCCTGGATCACCTCATACCGATGTCTCGTCGACCCACCTTTCCAAGGAGTTTAAGTCTTCTTCTTAGGACTATTTGATGTGCACCAGTCGTGTAATGGTTGTTTTACGAGACTATAGGGTGAGTAAAGCACATATATTAGACATAGTAAGGTGTAGTAAGTCTTTGATATTGCAGGATGTCTATATGTATTGGTCTTCTTCGGGGCGGGTAGTTTTATTGTAAAATTAGCTAGCATTGCTAATGTTACAGCCTGAGAAATTAAAATCACTTTCTCTGAGTAAAATCTGGTTGTGTTTCATGGGCGTCAAAAATAATTAGGTATTTACTTATGAGAACAAACCCCTATTAAAATTCCTGATGTTAAAGCTGAATGTGTAGTATTGGACGTTGAGTGTCCAAATTGTTTTATTCTTGAATTAATAAGTACATGAATTTGCTCGTAAAAATGTAGTTTGGATTATTATGTTATTATATAGTGGTGGCAATAGCAGATTAATTTTTTTAAAGTAGGCGTAAATGTACTTTACCCTTAATTTACGTCCAACAGCATGGTTTTGAAGAGACAGCCTACATACTAGAACTAATTTATCGCTCCAAAGTTAATTAATCCTCAGTCTACATCGCTACAAGTAATCCAGAAGTATGTCGTAACTATACAAAGTTTCATGAAAGATGGGCAGATACCATTTTACAAGTCGTAAATCCCTCGATACCTTCCGCATGTAAGTCATCTCTTGTTCCTTTCTAATTACCCGACGGAAAATAACAGAGTGAGCAATAAATAAATGGCGCTGCAATTCTTATCAATCTACAGTTAACTTTGTTGCAAAAAAAACGCTTATGTTAAACCTTTCTTCTTTGACAATAAAACTGTATAAAAAGTTTTTATGGGTTTAATAACTCCTTGGAATGCTTGTTTCCCTGAAGTTTATGGATGTTAAATACTTCGGCCAGGACATTTTTATTAGTAAACAGTAAAATGTGGTGCGGCGTACTATAAAGACTTATGACAAAGAGGCGAGTGTAGTGTCTCTCTTCAAAGCTACAGGCGAGTATCAACCTGATCGCTACTGGTTTCCCAAAC
>JBCFYV010003333.1:0-29148 GCA_039000515.1 Timema cristinae
GAAGGAAGTCGTGCTACGGATTTTTATCGTTACAAAATCCGTCAACTCTGGTTGGTTTTTAACCCGCTAACGTCGGTTATTGAGGGGAGAACTTTACACCAAGACTACCAAGGTCAGCAGTTTATTAACATCATCTGTCGATATGGTCTAAGGCATCACTCTCGTGTTAGACTGGATTGCTGGTGATAGGGAGATATATATGTCATTCACGAGCTAAGTTTACCTGGATGACAGCTCGAAATGTTACTAGAAGTAATCCCTAATATATCACTACGCCAACGGCTGACATCTATCACTTTGGATGACTGTGATGAAAACAGATGGTAATATATTAATGTGATAGTTAACCACAGTAATTTAGGCCAATATTATTTATATATTTATTTGAGGTTGGACAAAAAGTTTATTTATAGTTTTATTCCCCTTAAAAAAATATTAACACCACTTTCACAAAAACTTCTAACGAACATAGCTTCAAAATGGCCACTGACGAATCTAAACCATATGATTGAACATAACGGTAAACAAGTTTTTTACAATGATGCAGACACGCAGTTGATGAAAATATTTTATTCAGTTCAATATTTCAAAATACGATAAAATAATCATAAAATCATTTATTGTATGTAGAAAAATGACAACAATTTTCTCTTTTCCAAGTAAATGTGATGCCTGTAATAAAATATATTGATGTGTGCACTATATTACACAAAATCAGTAACATTCAAAAACGAAAAATAAGTACTTTTAATTATGTTTAAAATATTGTTTCGAGTTGGATAAAAAGAAAATATTTAAAAAATGAAATAATATGAAGAAAACTTAAGTTTACGTTATTTTAAATGTAATATATAACAGGTAATTACAGAGCTTTACATTAATAAAAAAAAAAACTGTGATCTTTTACAAGTGTTGGCAACCCAAAACCTAAACATATGATTTTCGAACTGTCATCCAGGTAAAAACCTATCGTGAACGGAATATAGGTCAATTCCAGGTCAGGTGAACTGATATTGGTTTTAATAAATGTTTCCCCCACTCTCTTTCCACGCACATGGCAGGTAAGTTTCCCTATAAAGTTCTACCTTCCTCACCTCTTTCCAATTAGCACAAACCAATGTATGCGTATGAACCGAAGGGGTACTAAGACGTGGGGGATAAAAGAAAAAATTACAAGTACAGTACCGTCAAGAATCAAGTATTGGCAACAACCCACGAGCTGCGCCTGCTAGATATCATCACCTCGACCCGGTATTCTCACTTCGAGTGACGGAATTTCCACGAATATTGTCTCGCAGTGTGTATGGCATCGTCCTGTTGGCCTTGATATTGAGATGAGAGAGAGAGATATAGAACATGAGGCATTCACACACTATATACTCAGGACTTGGCTCCCTCACACACACACTCACACACACATACACACATCCGTCATGCGAGTGTCAGAAACATGTGCGCAATCCCACCGACCGGCATGTGGAGACCACCAAACGCAACCATAAACTACATAACAGGCATGGCCTGTCGAGCCGAACCTGCAAGATTTATACGTTCCCACCCCTTGACCCCCCTTCTCCCTCAAACCTTCCGGTACTAGCCACCATCCCTCCTCCGATGCGCACTCTTCACGCCTGGAGGACCTTCGTTTGTTTTATAATTGATAGCTCTTAATTGGAACGAAAAAACAGTTACCAGTGGCTTGGGTCACTGGTTCCGGGCTATACCTAATAATGCAGAAGCTTCCTTGTTCAATTCGGAGCTTTCCACAAATAAGGGGAAAAGATAGTTAGGAAATTACGTAATATATAGACACGTTATTATTTATAAAAATAGTTATAAAACATACTTTTTTTTTGTCTTTAATGCACTTTTCTACCCCAGTGGTTCCCAAACCCAGGGTGGTGACCCAAATAAGAGTGACGGGATGGCCTCAAGAAATTTTTTTTTTAAATATAATTATATATTAAAATTATAAAAAATATTCATCAAAAAGGTGTATTAATAATAATTATTTAAATATTTACAATATTTATGCTGTTGAAATAAGGTTTTGAAACCATCCTGTACCCGGAATTTTAGAGCCAGCTCAAGGACAAGCCTATTTCTCACTCCGGCAGTTTAAAATGTTCTTTTACCTACTCTGAAAACTTAGCTTATCTATGTGAAAATTTATTATAGCAATCAAGATTAAAGCAAGGAGGTCACCTGAATACTCAGAGTGATGTGCGTTGTACTCCATCCATCAACAGAGAACTCAAACTCGAAGAGTTCGCCTACAAAATTAAACAGCTTCATGGTTGTGACTGAAAAACTGTTTATAATAATAATGGCTGGTCTTATGACTCCTGAATAAATATTAATCTGGCCGATAAATATTTGTATCTGGTCGATAAGTTAAAAGTACGTTTATGACTGTCAGATAGCATTTAGCTGCCAGATAAAATGGGCATTGCCATAATGACGCGTTGTTTTTCATGATGTTTAGCCTATCATAGTCTGTTTTTTAGGTTAAAGTATTGGTTCACGTGTTTAGTAAGCACAGGCCCGGGCTAGCACTTGTTTCGCCGCCATTATTTAACAAATGTTAAACGTTGTAGCTACAAGTCAGGTTGTACGCATGCACGTACCAGTAAAAACCGTATCAACCTTGGGTTTTCTGCATAAACATATATGTATCCTACATATAACTATCCAGCAGGTAAATTCAGTTCATAATACGCATACAATATTAAAGTGGCTGATAACCTTTATCTGGTAGCTTTTACCTATTCTGAAAATTGAAAAATGACACGTGGACACGGGAATCGAACCCGGGACCTTTAACTTAGTACGCCAATGCTCTTACCACTGAGCTATCCAGAAATCATCCCGTGCACATGGTAATTCTTCACTCATATTTTAAAGTAGGGTCTATGATGGACGTGTGGAAATCGTCGGCTACAAATGTGTGATTTTATTAAGATCACGAGCTATCAGATAACGCAGCCACCTTCGACTCGGTAGTTGGCTTATTGTTGCCACTTGTACAATTATTATAACTGTAAGGGATTGCATATTAATGAATCAAATAACCAAAGCTATTATTTATGCTGTTTAGTAAGTATTACTCCATCTAGATATCAAATTCTGAAAATTTAAAAATGACACCTGGACACAGGAATCAAACCCGTGACCTTTGGCTTAGTACGTTATCTGATAGCTCGTATTTCTTAATAAAAAAAAATCACACATTTGTAGCCGCCGATTTCCACACGTCCATCATAGACTCTGCCTCAAAATATGAGTGAAGAATGACCCTGAGTACGGGACGACTCCTGGATAGCTCAGTGGTAAAAGCATTTGCGTACTAAGCTAAAGGTCCTAGGTTCGATTCCCATGTCCAGGTGTCATTTTTCAATTTTCAGAATATGATATCTAGATGGAGTGATCTTCACTAAAAAGCATAAATAATAACTTTGGCTATTTGATTCATAGCTTTTACCCCCCGATAGAGATGTTTATCCGAAAATCATAAGACCAGCCCTTAGTAAATTTTGCGAAATGAGTTGCATTTTCACGGAAAAATATTGTGTAAATTTCTATTTGTTAGGGTTCGGCCAGACTGACATGCGCGCGAGTGAGCGACTGCTTAGCCAAACTGGCGAGTGAGTGAGTGCGTGATTAACAGATTGCTCTCGATAGTTGTTGACGAGTAGTCTAAGGTTCGAATCTTGGCTCAGTGAACTATAGTTGGGTTTTTACAACTTATTTTTTGTTGTTGTTTTCTCATCTTCTCTCCGTGATAATGGTAATTCCTATTTGTAAAGGCCTACATTGATTTTAATAATGAACTATTTTAACATATCAGTTACACACATATATATATATTTATTATTTACGGTCTTCCAAATTAAATTAGGTCGTTAGTAACAAGTGTGCTAAACCTATCAATTATGATAAAAAAAAGTCAAATATCATATCAAATTGAAAAGTTTTCCTAGCACTCAATGAACCAACATAAAATAATACTGCCCAGCTCCTGTAAACTAGACTGTTCCGGCTCAAGCGCGCGCTTGAAAAATAGAACCAGTTCTATCGTCAAGCGCGCGCGTTCTCAGGTCGCTCGCTCGCGTGCTCCAGTCTGGTCACCTCTCATTACAACCAATGAGTTATGTTTTATTTTTTAGTCGCTCACTCGCCTAGTCTGGCCGTACACTAAGATTACAAAGTTACTGAAATTGATTAAATTTACCTGTTATTATTATTATTATTATTAGCACCGCGTCTTACTACCCGTTCGGGTTTTACGCACTTACGCTAATGTGTAATGGTAGGGTGATTGTGAGATGAAATGAAGGACCTACATTTTAACGTGGAATCAGAACCACGGTGGAGGCCTGGCATTCCCCACATTCACAATATGTCTTGTCAGAGGTGAAGGAAGGGTTAAATTTACCTGTTACCATTATTTATTGAAACAAAATAAAAATTCAGAGTCTTCCCCAAGAATGAAATAATATTTTAATTACCACTGTATAGTACCTAATATTTTTTTTGCTCACTTGCCGAACATTGTAACAAAGTAATAGGAAACGAAACTACATGTAATAGCACTTTGTGTCACCAGTCTGAGAAAATATAATATTTAGGGTCGTGATCAATAATGTTTGGGGAACACTGCTCTACCCTTTAGGGTCACTAAAGCACTCATTGGACAGGTGTCAACGAAAATACATTGTCATGAAAGGTATGTAAATCAGAGCCTGTGTATTAATGGTAAAATGAGGACCAAGTGAGTGACAAAACATCACAGGTACAGTTTTAGCACGTTCCGCTTTTGAAAAATATTCTAACTTTTAGTAGGTCAAGAAAATTCAATATATTTGTTTTAAATATAATATATTTTGGTATATATTTGAAAAAATATAAATATGGGTGCTCTACGATAAATAAAATAGATAGATTTGATATTATTTCAAGACAATAAAGTTCTATGATATCTAAACACTTTCAGCAGGAAGTCTTAATAATTGGTTTATGCCTTGTTACTGATCTCCGGAGGTTTGTAATGTTTTGTAAACATCAACTTCTCGTAAGTGAGAACAATATTCCTATAGGAAGGGGTTAGGGAAAGGATTAGCAGCGAAACAGTAATCTATCAAATTTGAGAAAGACATAAGCGGTGAATTTGCAAGATTTTCGTGAAGATGTGACCATAGAAATGACAAATAAGTCATCAACTGGGTATTCAGCCTTATTACCGAGGGGAGAGGGTGGGAATGTCGTGGCGTTACACCAGATGTGGAAAACCACATCGAGTGCACCCATTCCAGATATGAACCATGACCCTTTACTTCACCAGTGATACGATCTATTGAAAGACTAACGTCTAAAGATTGCATGAAACAGAAGCCTTATTGTTTCTCAGCAAAACCACACCTCACCTAGAACTAACAGTCTCCCCCCCCCCCCACACACACACACAAGTTCCCAGAACCACGAGTAAAGCCCACTGCACACGGTGCAGGTTTGTTGCTAGATTGCTCGCTGGATTTCACTGCTCACCGCTGTGCGTGCTGCGCTGCTGGGTGTCAAGCAGGCAACACTGCTGGGTTGGCTTCAGACGGCGCTCGCCGTCTGGCAGGCCATGCGGCTATTTTACGGGAGGGCTCTAGAGAACGCTGCTGTAAACAAACATAGACGGTGAGGATGACTTCTTGGACGACGATACATTGCGTGCAGTTTGTATTCTTTGAAGACAATTTAGTGATGGCGATATTTTCAATAATTGATGCACTAAGGAGGCGCAGAAAATGTAGGAGACCACATGAACGTAACCACCTCTATCACTGACTGCACGTAAACAGTGGTGAGATTATCGTGCCTGGTCACGTGACTGAAGGTTGCTCTCTGATTGGATCACCTACCGCGCCAGCAGGGAACCAAGCACGGAAAATAGCACGGGAGCATTCAAGAGAATCCAGCAGGTTAGCCAGCATCCAAGCCATTAGTGACGTCATTTTTCCAGCAGCTTGCCCTACTCAGAACCGAGTGAGCGCTCTATAAGCAACGAATTCTGCACCGTGTGTTGCGGGCTTAACTTACGTCAGCGTTACCGCCCGTTGTATAACCGCCAATGTCGCAAGGGAAAAGGAACGCTAGCACATTGTCTCCGTATTGTTTACATTCTATGAGAGAAGTTGGTATCTGGGTGACATTGTTTCATTTGGTCGCAAGTGCTCTTGACGTGACAGCGTATCGAAACGTAAGTGCCCATGTTGAACATGACCGTTGACACGTGGCTGCGCATTTCACAGAACCACCACGTGGTTATATAATGATACAATAAACCCTTCTAAATTAAACGATTTCCTAATCGATATTGTCTAGATCTATAATACAAGGGTGACCTGGTGGTCTAGTGATAAGGTGTCAGACTTCTGTGCTGGCGGTCCGGGATTCAATTCTCGTTCCCGGCACAGATTTATCTGATTGCCAAACCCCTCCTTCACCTCTGACAAGACGTGTATTAATCACAACTTGTGAATGTGTGGAATGCCAGGCCTCCGTAGTGGTTCGGATTCCACGTTAAATTATAGGTCCTCTATTTCATCTCACAATCACCCTACCATTACACATTAGCGTAAGTGCGTATAACCCGAACGGGTAGTAAGACGTGGTGTTAATAATAATAATAATAATAATAATAATAATAATAATAATAATATAAAATATAAGTTGTGTGCTGTTCTTATCAAGGGTGTGGAAGCTATTTTTTTCTAGAGGGAAGGGGGCTCTGTTGTAGGATGCTACTATAACTTTAGCCAATAAAAGTTTGCATACGTATATAATTATAGATCCCCCAGAAGGTCCATAACATTTTCAGGGTGTCCGGAAGCCCCTGATCTTCCCTATATGCACCCTTGGCTCTGATATATATATATGTGTGTGCCTATAAAGTCATCATAAAGTGGCTCAATATTTTTTTTCTCGCATCTGTCATAAACTTTTATATTAAACCTATGTTTTTAAAATAAATTTAATAAGTTCAATATTTATTTTGCTCACCAAATTTAGCTCACTAAAATAATAAACAAATAATTAGTCTTTAAAATTAAAATTAAAATTAAATAAATTGATTATTTTTTTCCAAATCAGATGTATAACTAACTGTCATTACAAAATTGTAGTAATACCCCATAAATTAAAATATATTAATTCTAAACTTTAATAAAAATAAAGAAGTAATACAGTTTAATTTTATTGTTGAAAATCATAAATTAATTTAGACCCCAAATATAAAATATCTAAGTGTAATATTCTACTAACATTTATCCTTGAAACTTCAACTTCAAAAAATGCGTGATTATATTTTACGCCTCCTTAATTTGTTAAAAAGACTTGCAGGAACAACATGGAGTCTATTTTAGAATACTTTAATAAATTATTATTATTATTATTATTATTACTAGCACCGCGTCTTACTACCCGTTCGGGTTATATGCACTTACGCTAATGTGTAATGGTAGGGTGATTGTGAGATGAAATGAAGGACCTACAGTTTAACGTGGAATCCGAACCACGGCGGAGGCCTGGCATTCCCCACATTACTTTAATAAAGACGTACACAAAATTCTGCCAGCCAGTACTAAGCTATGGCCATTTTCATGGAGATAAGCCCCGAATACCTGTTTTAATGGTCAAATGGCCTAATGTGCCACTCTTTCAGTAGACTAGAATGTCGATGACGGGGAGATAGAGGTTCGAATCTCGGTCGGGTAAATTAGCTTGACCTTAAGACCGCTTGTCACTCAATCAGATTTTATTTTAGTTATTGAATTGAACTAATATTAAATACTATAATTGTTGGGAAAATATATTAACTACAATTAATTTTAAAATACATAATTAAGTTACTATATATATAATTTAATTTTAATTTTTAACGTTTAATTTTGGGAATGATTCAACTTCAAAAGTTATCTCAGTAGAAATATTGAAAATTATACAAGCGAAGCCTAGAAATATTGAAATCATGGTCGAAAGTCAAATATCTCTCTCTTCAACTTCAACACACACACATACACTAACATTACCCTGCGCATATTCACAACATTTCAAATGAAGAAGGAATCTTTGATTTGTCATCAACAGATTTTAAATAATTCACTATAATATTTCAACATGTAATAATTTTAACTACACTTACTAAACAATATTTCAACACCGACTGTGATTAAATAAAATCTATAACGCAAGTAGAAATAAATTCAGATATGTATTAATAAAATAATATAATTTTCTTTGTTTTCTTTTTAAGCCTCTCTCTTTACCTAGATGCAATTAATGTATTTTTTTAAGTCCTGTCTTCAACTCAGCTATGAATTTAAAAAGTGACATTGGCATTATACATTTTCTCCACCACGTCCGAGCTATCACGCTAATGAGTGAGAGGTGAGGAAGGTAGAATATTAAGTAAACTTACCCACATTTGTGTCACATTAATACAACTGGGACCTGCTTCGCTGGCCGCATGGTCTAAGGCATTACTCTCGCAATATACTAGACTGCCGATGATGGGGAGATCGCGGTTCAAATACCAGTCAGGCGTACTGAGAGATTTTTTTCCTGAATGGTTCTACACGCCTACTCCACGTAAATGCGAGTACATTTTTTTTTATCAAATTGTACCTTCCTCATTCATAAAAAATTAGAGTGGCTAGTATATATGCACATAAGCTGGACGGGTAGTAAGACACGGTGCTAATAGAAACAACTGTCCAGACTTCAAACCCCGACCTCCTGGTCACAGGTAAACCATAACCGATGAGCCTGACACTTAGTCCACGTGTCCACCGATATGCGTCCCCAATCGTTCCAAGCGCTCTCATTATTTGAGTACTTATATGATTTTTCCATTACAACAACAGGTAGCATTAGACCTTCAATAAATCAGTGTCTCTCTACAGTAGAAGGGCAGCGCTTCCCCATCGCCCCCCTGCCCAGCACCACCCATCCTCCACCCTATTTATTCCCTAGCAGTCTGAACGTATCTCTCTACGGGGAATTGCACACCTTCTTTCATTCAATCACGAACCTTGTTATTGAGTCACGCTTCCAGAAACAACAAAAGTCAAATTATACACAATCTATTTCTTAATCTCTTTTTCATGTTCCGAATTTACGAAACGTATCCCAGTATGCCAGTGCCACATTTTTTCCTTTTTTTTTTTTCCTTTTGGTAGGAGAGTCATCTCTTTCCTATTTTACCCCTTCCTACCATCCCTCAAGTTACCCCCAATACTCCTGCCACACCCCCTTCAGTCAGATTTATTCGTCTGGATCTGACATTCTTTCTCCCTAATGAGCGGCCATTTGTAATATTTAAAATGCAATTCGTTTCACGGAACTGTAAATAATAAAAGAATAATATTTAGAGTTTTCACATACAAATGGTGTTGTTTAATTTCTTGGAAACAAAATGGCGGTTCAAGGAAAGTTGCCAACGAGCTTTAGGGGTTGGGAACATAAAGTAAGGATCGCGGGCGTAGCCAAGAAGGTTGTTGAGTCGTGTGACCTTGAAATTGGCTTATTCTTGGAAATAAAACTGATTTCATTTTAAATTACCTTTTCAAAAACACTTGAAAGGTGATAAACAAATATTTTATACAAAGCAGCTCTTATTGTTGGGCACGTGGGTTAAGGCGTCAATCTCAACTAATCTGGTTTGCCTGTGGTAAGTAGGTCGGGGTACTAATCCCGACTGGTTGTCCTGAAATTTTGTTTCCATAAATGGTTTCCCAACCTCATACCACGCAAATTATGGTTAATTTCCACCAAAACTCTACATTATATTTTATATAAGTTACTCCTTTAGTGTAACCAAATATGGTATGGGTAGTAAGGCGCAGTATATAAAAAAATAATTGTGTTAAACTTAAGCTTTTGTCTACCATAAACTATTCTAGCTTACATTGCTTAGTTTCATTCTGGTTCAGCTTATAAGATAGGACACTAGTGTAATCAGTCAAGGTAAGATTTATAAACGAAGTGTACGCATAACAAGAATGAACGAATGTCGGAAAAATATTATATTTTACAACCGTACTATGTCAAGTCAGCGTTATCTCATGGCGCTCTACATTTGTTGGTACTGTTAGTGGCTTACAAAGGTGGTGCCAAAACAAACCGCATCGAAAATTGAAAGAGAAAACAGCCAAAGAAGCCAGGAGCACTAAAATTCCATATTTTACACTCGGTAAGCCCATTACTTGAATCGTTGATTTTAGTGGGTCATAAAGTCGCGTTTCTGTATGAATTCTAGTTTATGTGGGGTGCTTAAACTTCTTTGCCGGATCAATAAGTCGCCACGAAAACGCGAAACCACTGACTCAAATCAAGAAATACAGCTTTCTTTATAAAACCATTCTTCTTGGACAATGCCACTCGCTCACTTTCTATTATTGGTCAAGACGAATAATAAATTTAAAGCTTTAGTTTCAGGTGAGTTAATTCGACTTGACCTCGTTTTACAAATAATCTTGATTCGAAAAAAAAGTATATTTTTAATATGGCTTTTAGTGGTTTTAGTTTATGTTCACTAAATTTCAGTCTCATCTGGTGTAGTTTGCTGGTAATGGGGTAGCCGGATGTGGTGAGATTGGTTATTTCAAATGCTTCCCTATAATCTCCCCCCTATCCTCAGCTCACACCCACAAATGTGGATACAGTTCATATAAATTCTACCTTATTCAACCTTCCTTACCCCACCCACGTAATTAAAATCTGTATAGTAAGGACGGGTAGTAAGATACAATGAAAAAATATAGTATTTCTTTAGTCATATTTATTGGTATTCATGATATTTCTTTAAACTTCCAAATTAGTTTCAGTGGCGTGACTTTCATGTTAGACTGGCCTGCTAAAAATTGGGAGATTGAGATTCGAATCCTGGTTGAGTCTACTGAGACTGTTTTCTCTTTTCTTAAATGGTTTCCCACGCTTTTCCCTGAAAATGAGGGTAGACTACCTCTAGAATTCTTCCTTCCTCGTTCCTACCCTACTGGAGTAATTTATCATAAATACATAAAACCTGATGTTGAGATAAAAAAAACTAGATTTCAAGAAAATATGAGATATCTTTACTATAGTTATAGTTAAAAAGTCAAACGCTCAAGTTATTTTTTAGTTATTATATATTAACATCAGGTTTATTGAATATTTAATCTAATAAGGAGATTTAAAGAGTTCATACACTCACATTAGCTTGGAGAAAGAATGGAGGAAGGGGTAGAATACAGGGATAAACTCCAAGTGGAAACATTTACTTTATACCTGGCTAGAATTCGAACCATAACCCCCCTGCCAAGGTGGCTTAATACAATGTAAGTGTCAGTTTCATATGCAAAACTGGCTCATTTCATTCGAGTAGAGGAAGCTGTCCTATTGAACTTGTTTTAAACTGAATTTGAGGTGCACTAAAGTCTGACAATGAAGTGACCCTAAGTCTTACGCCTTTTACGGTTCTACCTTTAAGGCACGATATATATTTTTTTATATTCATCACGGTTTCCAGCTTGTGGATTGGGTTAGTTTTTTTTTATTAAAGCCATCTATTTTCCACTACCGGCTTGCTAGGCCTGTGGTAGCTTCATATGCCTTATAATATACTTTAAGACTAGGACAGTCACAACATCCAGTTCCCAGTCGTCAATTTATCAATGTGAAAGGGTACATACATGTTAAAACAATAATAATAAATTTTCTGCCACGCTGGGAATCGAACCCGGAACCTTTGGCTCATTAGGTGGATACGCTAACGACTGAGATAAGGTACCTTAAGTTTTGATACGATATCTTCTTATATATATATATATAATTTTTTGCCAAAGAGAAATATCTTATTTAGAGATTTACAGCCATAAAGCATATAACGGTTTCTATGATGACTATACAAAAATTAAAATTTGAGAATTATCTGTGAAAATTGGGTTATATATATATATAGACTATACAAAAATTAAAATTTGAGAATTATCTGTGAAAATTGGGTTATATATATATATATAACCCAATTTTCACAGATAATTCTCAAATTTTAATTTTTGTATAGTCATCATAGGAACCGTTATATGTTGCATGGCTGTAAATCTCTAAATAAGATATTTCTCTTTGGCAAAAAATTATAACTCAATCTTTATTTGTTGGTCCGAACACATCACAGTTTTATCTTTGGATGCTGGTCATAACACATCTAAATTTAGATGCCTAAACTGGGGAGTCATTTATTTTTTATTAGAATGTTGCTATCGTTAATTCGCATTTAAATCAATATCATTGAGTATAATTTTAAAATTAAAAGGCAAAGTTCATGGCAATATTGTCTACGTTTTGTTTCGCTCATGATATAATGATGTTTAAATTAATTTTGGTATGTATAAGCTCAAAAATGATAAAATGATCTTGCATAGCGTTTAAAAATAACCATTTTAACAACGGTGTCTAATTATGAGTTTTGGTATTAATTTTTTAGAAAAAAGGGTTTTGATGTTCATTTTAGCAAATAATAACACAATAAAAATATATAAGTTTAGCTATGTTTTCATTTTTCCATTAATTTTGAAGATAAGATATTTAAAAGTAATATTTTGTGTACCCCATTTATTTTTTCACATTCTTACAAATACAGTAAGTTCAGATTTGTTTCTATGTTGATACTTAGTTTTGAGGAAATTATATTCCAAAGTACCGCAATGTTTTGTTTCCATGTTGATACTTAGTTTTGAGGAAGTGATATTCCAAAGTACCTCAATGTTTTGTGTACCACATCTATATTTCCACATTCTCTCTCTCTATCTGGCACTCTCTCTCACGCTTTCATCACTCTCTCCCACCCACTCCCCTCACACACACTTTATAAAAGACACTCCGTCATATAATCTTCTCTCGTTCTCTCTCACACACTCTCTACCCTTACATACATTCTCTATAATACCATTTCTCTCGCATTATTTTTATTATACTCTCTCTTAAACTCTCTCTTTCTCTCAAACGCTCCCTATCTCTCTCAAAAGCTCGCCCACTCTCTCAAACATTATATTTATTGAAAGCTCTCTCTTTCTCTCTCAAAGGCCCTCTATCTCAAACTCTCTTTCTCTCTCAACTCTTTTTAAATTACTCTCACTTTATATGAATCTCACGCTTTCTATCTCACTCTCACTCTCTATATCTCAAACTCTCTTCCTCTCAAACTCCCTCCCTCAATTTATCACTTTAACGAAGCCTACAAATAATAGCACCAACGTAAAATAAAGTCAGCGGAATAATCTACAGATAAGGCTCTCCAGAAAACTTCGTGCTAAGATAATTCCGTCGGAAATTTCTCCAGCTTATGTTCATTGGAAAGTTTCGCAACCCCATAATAGTAGCTGAAAACCTTCCAACTTTAGTGCTCTACACAAGATTCATTATTGTAGTGTAATGTCAGCGATAAACTATTCAGCTTATTCCAGGATCACGATCTACTTAACCATTTTTCCTGTGAACATTTTGTTTCTGTGCATGTGTCAGCCTTCCATTCAGTTTGTCACGTTTGTCTCACTGGTCTCTAATGTTCAAATAACAGTCTCCAGTCTATCACGTTTTCCATTGGTCTCTATTGCTCCAATAGCAGTGTCCAGTCTATCACGTTTTCCGCTGGTCTCTATTGCTTCAACAACAGTCTCCAGTCTATCACGTTTTCCGCTGGTCTCTATTGCTCCAACAACAATCTCCAATATATCACGTTTGTTCCGTTGGTCTCTAGTGTTTAAATAACCGTTTCCAGTCTATCACTTTTGTCCATTGGTCTTTAGGGTTGGAATCACAATATCAAGGTGGTTTTTTTTGTTCATTGCCAGTAATTTTTCTTTTAGATGAAATTGGATGTCGGAAAGCTCATTGTATCGATTGAAACCAGACAACCTATACATATCAGTTGCTATTCCTTGAAGAAACAACACAATAGAGATATAAAAAGAGACGGGTTTTGGGATGAAATAGTAAAATAATGGGTGTATAAAAGAAACGTATAGAAGGAACGGTTTTCGGATTCGGTAATTTATTGTTTTGAAGGAAACCAAAATCTCATTTGAAAACTGGTCAAGGCGTTGTTTCAAAACGTGTTTAGTCAACAAAAAAAAAAACTGTTTGAGATAGAAATGTTTTTCTTAGAAACACATTGTTTAAGCTTCCTAAATGTTTTAACTAACAAAGTGGCGTTGCCCCCTCCGCTCTTTAAGTGCTTTGGAAAGCATCGAAACTCAATTACGTCAGCAGACAATTCTTTAAATTAAGCAGTCCAGAGAGCTCTGTGGTGCAATTATGTCAGGGGAAAATTATACAGATTAAGTGATCTAGAAAATGTTGAAGCTAAATAATGTTAGAAAACAACATTCTAATTAAGTTTAGTTATCTCATTTTGTGTTCTAGTCTTTCTCAGTCGAAAGGTATAAAACGTCGATGAAATAATTTTGCATTCCTAAAATAAAACTAGCCGTATTCGAAATTAGTCTTTGAAAGAATTATCATTCGAATTGGTTTACTGTTTTACAGTACATATTAACTTCTCTCTCAACTATTAAACAAACTTCCTGCAAGATCAACAAAAAAACACGGTAAAAACACGATTATGTATTCTCTCACGTGAAATATAACCTAAATGTCCTTGATGATTATTTAAACAGTATCGTAAGTATTTTACTTTACTTTTTCTTCAACAAACATATAATTTGATTTTATACACAGGGTGACCTTAAAATTTCTTGATTATCTGTCAAGTTTTGTTTGGAATTTAATGACAACTTTTTCTCTTCATTTAAAAGTTTGTTAGATAAGGCCGCTATTCTCATTATGAATATTCAACAACTGTTGATATCACCATGTGAATAAAATAAAATTATTATATTTCTACTGAAGCAATATTTGATATATTTTGGCCAAAAAAAGTTTTGCCATAAAAATTGCTAAAAAACTGGCCTTCTCTCGCGTCCCCTTCAATCGTACTTTTGTGACCAAGCGTAGCGAGATTCAGTTTGGCTGGCCGATAACTGGAAGGTCAGTGGTTTTAACCCCAATATGGTGTTCTAATATGGTAATTACTAAATAATTTCTCACTATTCTTCCACGTGAATTTGGCTACACTTCACATAAAACTTTGACTCTCCCATAACTTCCCCATTTATGTTGATAAGCGGAATAGCTATAAATACGTGGTGCAAAAATAAAAAGGCGTGTATTTTTCTTGATGGTGACGGTGGGGTTAAAATCTCTTTAGGGTGTATTAGAGGCGTTTTTCATAAATTATTTATAACCTTCCATGCATGCAAATTTGGGTATCTTTTATATACATTTTACCTTCATTTTTATCCCATCAATGAAAAAAGTATGTGGAAAGCCCGGATGGGTAGTAAGACTAGGAGGAACACTAATATATTTGGCCCTACACCTTAGACCAGTCGGTATCTTGTCTATATACTGAGCTAATGGTCTAAAGTTCGATTCTTGCCATGGCAAAATAATTTAATATTGGTGAAATGTGGGTTTCCCCTTTCACACTGATCAATTAACGGTTGGGGACTGGATGTTGTGTCTGTCCTATATTTCAGTTAGTTTATAAATTGTGTGCTGGTATAATCAGGTTCAGAAAATGAACGTTAAATACCACAAATAAATGAAAAATGTAAAATCTAATATCTCTGGGTTGATCACGACCTTTGAACAGTTCTGCACAGTATAAATTCCCATTCTCTGCTAAAAAAAAAATATCTTTTTTAGAAGAGATGTTTATTTCTTGTACAATCCCTCGGCAGTATTGTGTTCACGAACATGAATTATTATTGTTATGAGAGGTTGGCGTGTAAGAAGATGCACTTGTATTTCACAAATCCGAGCCATAAAACTTTAATTTTTTTTCCTCAGTCTATTTCGGGACGAATACACGCCAACGTTTGTTATGGACTGAATGGTAAACAGATTCAACTTCACATCTTGATATCAAGTCCCCGGCACAGATTTATCTGATTACCAAACCCTTCCTTCACCTCTGACATGATATCTTGTGAATGTGGAGAATGCCAGGCCTCCACCGTGGTTCGGATTCCACGTTAAACTGTAGGTCCTTCATTTCATCTCACAATCACCCTACCATTACACATTAGCGTAAGTGCGTATAACCCGAACGGGTAGTAAGACGCGGTGCTAATAATAATAATAATAATAATAATAATAATAATATCAAGTCAAACCGGCCTCGTAGTATAGTAGTCATAGCTCCTGGCTGCTAACCCAGATGTCCCCGGTTTGATTCCCGTCTGGTACCAAGGGATTTTTCTCAAAAAGGGAATTATTTCCATGGTCACCATGGTTTGGCTAATTAACCATTGGTTAACTTAAGTTCTTTAATGACTTTACACGGTAGTATTAACTACCATCATCCTCTCAATCAATTATTAAATATTACCCTCAGTTCATCTGACTGGGGATCAAACCCCGATACCCAGGTCATTGACAATTCAAGCCTCAGACCATTCGAACACTAAAGTGGTAATTTTAATCAATAGGTAGTTTTATGTGTGCTTAACAACTGTCCAGGTTAATTGCTTATTAATAATTATGGGATGACGATGACAGAATTAAGATTTATAAGAAATGTACCTGCATTTGCGTAGGAATAGGGTGGTTAACCATTTAGTAGAAAACAACCTCAATATGAATCTGGTTGGAATCAAAACCCTGACCTTATCGGTAAACCCGATAATACGGCATTGACGCACGTTCACTATAATATGTTTTTCTATGAATTAGCACAATTTGACACTTTAGCTCAATTTGTAGCGTGTCTGTCTACTGAGCCAAGGATACCGGGTTCGATTCCAAGCATGGCAGAAAAATTTATCATTGGTGAAATGTGGGTTTAACCCTTCACATTGATAAATTAATGGCTGGGAACTTGATGTAGTGGCCGTCCTAGTATCAAGTTAGATTATAAGACATATGAAACTACGACAAGCCTAGCAAATCGGTAATGGAAAATATATGACCTGAATAAAAAAAACTGACCTAGGCTATAAACTGGAAACAGTAATGGATGTAAAAAGTAAACGTTTTAACACGCGGGTTTTAATAAACGCTTAATTAATGGCGGAGGGATGAGAAAGTCAGTTTTATAGGAAGCAGACACATTTTATTGAGGAGATGGGTTGGAACATTCACATCGATATAGAGATTAGACCTCCTCGTCACCCACAATATCATCTATTAAGAGCCTGATGCCCTAGACTGTACGACCACCAGGGAGAATACACCTTTTAACACGTGACGTTATCCGTTTCGGTGGCCACATGGTCTAAGGCGTCACTCTCACAATGGATCGTACTGCCGATGACGGTTGGGTGTATACTAAGGGCGGTTTTCCCAAAATGGTTTTACACTACCCTCGACGAAAATACGGGTACATCTCCTATAAATTCAACCTTAACTCGTCCTTAACACAATAACGTAATTAGTACATAGTCGTGTAACCTGAACGAGATAGTAAGACATAGTGCTATGAATAATATAATAGAAAAACAGATAAACGTTACTTTGAGTGTTTTAAGGATAATCATATCTTTGGTAAACCATAGCTGTAATATGTTCTCATCCATTTGACCAATCGTACATAGGCCACGTATTACATAACTCTCTCCTATGAGAAACTTATGTCCATGGATACCTGACCAATGATTGTTTAATGGGTTACTTTACATCCAATACTCATTCCAGTTTGGGGCCTGGGTCAGTTTTCTTATTAAATCCATATATTTTATTCATTACTGATTTCAGTTTGTAGCCTGGAACAGCTTTTTATTCAAGCCATATATATATATACTATCCACTTACTTGCTTGGCCTGTAGTAGCATTATATGCCTTATAATCGATCTAAGAATTTTCAGGCACAATTTCCAGTCCCGCGCCATCAATTTATTACTGTGGAAGGGTAAACCCCCATTTTCATCAAGGATAAATCTTTGGCCATGCTGAGAATCGAACCCAAGACCCTTATGGCCAGTACACACAAGAACGCTAAGCTAAACTCAGATTTGCTCTACTAACTCTTTAGAAAAATAGCGGACCATGTATTTAAATTTGTTGGTTTACACAGAAAGCTAAGCTGCCTTGCTACGCCACGCTATGTTTTTTTCCGATTGCTGGCCGGGCAATTTTTCCATCTACCATCTAGAACCATCTTACCTTGCGCATGCGCATAACGTAGCTTGAGCTCCGTGTTGAACAGACGCAGTGCTGGTTTATTGAAAATAACTAAAGAAGTGTTGAAGTTTTGTTTTCAGTTCGTTGCACGTGTATTTAAGTAATATTCTATTTAGGTTTTACATTTAATGAAAGTTTGTATATTAAAATAGAAGCGTTAATTGAGCAAGTCAAATCTCCACCTCCTAAATTTTCTTTATCTTACAAAACAACTGCTAAAAGCAGCATCTTCTCTTCCTCAGTAATATCACCTGAACTCAAACAAGACATTTTGGAGAACTTCATCATAACTAAACTTCACTGGAGCAGGCCAGAAAAAAACAACACTGAATTCTGGAGGGGAAAGAGGGACCATAGCTTAGTCTTAGCTTAGCACTGAGTGTGAAACCAAACTGACAAAGTCAGCACAGCATAGATTAGATTAGCATTATGTGTGTATTGGCCTTTAACTCAGTAGACAGACACGCTATCGACTGAGGTAAGGTGTCGGACTTGTTTAATGAGTGATGAGAACAGTTCACAAGTCTAGTTTGAACAAACTCTGCACACCCTGGCAACACTCCAAGCCACGCCACTGCCTCTAACAAATACTTAAACATTTAGGGTTGATCCTGGTGTAAGCAGTAGTTATTTAAATAGGAAAAAGTATTAAATGCTACCAATTAAGCGTTTTAAGTTTGAATTTCAAATCACGTTTTATGATTATTTCCCAGGAAGTCTCTATAATCACATAAAAATGAGCATTCCCTGTGCGGCAGATGGGAAACATTTAGCAACCGTTCGCAGACTAATGAATCTAATTATTATGACCCGTTTTAACTGTTTCAATCAACCACCGCATCACTGAGCCGCTATGAAATCGTGTTTTATTTATTTTACCAGCTGTGATGCATTGACCCGAAAGTGTCACAAAAATTATAGCCAACACTGCTGATTTATTGGTAGCTGAAAATAGGTCCTGAACTATGCGCTGGGTAACAAGATAGCCAATTTCACCAGTGGGCACGCAGACAAAGGCGTCAGTCTCGTACATTTTCACTTTCCGATAGCAGGGAGAGCAAGTATTTTTTAACACGAGCCGGCTGCAACGGGAGGTGTTTTCCCACCATGGGTTCTATAAATGGGTACCTCTCATTTCCTCTACACGCTAATACAGGTGCATTTAAAAACGAAACTTCCCTCCTCATCCCTACCCCTTAAATTAATTATCTGACCCACTCTTATGATAATGCGGCCAAAGATTTTAGCAGTGTCTTTCCTAATTTGTTAAGTGACGAAGAGATTGGATTTTCGAACTACGACCGAGTGTTCTAAGTTATTTTTTCTTTTACTAAATAGTTTCATGTTCTCCCTCTCCGAAAATGCAGGTACACTTTTTTCTCCACGTTTTACTATTTGTCAGGCCCTAATGATCTCATGGTGTCGATGGGCCACTAAATACTACTACTACTACTATGCGCATTTAACTACACCAATGGGCAAGGGAAAGGAAGGTAGAATTTAGAGGAAACATATCCTCATTTGTGTAAAATAATAGTGGGAAACTATTTATGAAACCACCTTCTCAGAACACCCGTCTGGGATTAGAACCCTGGCCTCCTAGACCCCGACTAACCGGACTAGTCGAGCCTGACATTTCCTCCACGTGCCCACCGGTGTGGGTTTCACTTCATATAAATAACACCGTCCTCATCCTTACCTGGGCGGGTAGGAAGGAGTTGGTTGGAGCATGTAACGAGACAGACAGAAGTTTTTGGGGGGTCGACTAGTGAAGTGTTTTCATGTCGGGCTCAACTTTATGAGGCCTTACTTCAAATTTGTTCCATTATATTTATTATTAAACATAACCAGTCCCATGTTATAATGATCAGTATACCAAGCTACGGACCTAAAGGTCTCGGGTTCGATTCGTGACTGGCACCATGGGTAGCTTTTCCCTAAAGAGAAACTATCCCAACGGTTATCAGTGTATGGATAATTAGGAGCTTCTAGCGGCTCCACTTCGTCAAATTCACTATCACCATCACCTAATCTCATTGGGACATGAAAATAACTTCCACGGGGGGGGGGGAATGTATGATTAGTACACTACATTCGGACATTCCCTGAGCAACGGTAAATAGGCACCAGCTAATCTTTCCACAAAACTTCAACTTAGTAGTGTAGGAGAGTGCTCCCAATTCATGCCATATCGACTAGTTTTTTATTTTTTATTATCGTATGGCTTATTTGACCAGGGAGGACTTTCCTTAGAGAGAAAAATACCCAAGATACCAGCCGGGAATCAAACCTGGGACACCTAGGCTCGTAGTCAGGTGCACAGACCACTACACAACGGAGCCGGTCACTAGTTTAGTACTATAATAAGAGAAGTGCAGAAAACTACTGAGGCGTGAATTAAATATCGGATGACCTGGTGGTCTAGGGGTAAGGTGTCAGACTTCTGTGCTGGCGGCCGGGGTTCAATCCTCGGTCCCGGCACAGATTTATCTGATTTCCAAACCCTTCCTTCACCTCTGACAAGACATCTTGTGAATGTGGGGAATGCCAGGCCGCCACCGTGGTTCGGATTCCACGTTAAACTGTAGGTCCTTCATTTCATCTCACAATCACCCTACCATTACACATTAGCGTAAGTGCGTATAACCCGAACGGGTAGTAAGACGCGGTGCTAATAATAATAATAATAATAATTAAATATCATAACACTGCAACCCCGTAGGATTCGGCAGAGAACTAGGAAAAAGAACCATTTCGGTGGCCGCGTTTTATAACGCGCTACTCTCGTGCTAGACTTGACTTCTGAAGACGGAGAGATCGGGGTTCTATCCAGGTTGGGTGCACTGAGGTTGCTTTTTCATAAATGACTTTCCATTCTCCTTTCACAAAAATGCGTGTGCACTTCATCTAGATTAAAACTTCCTAATCCCTAAGACGTTAGAATAATTAGTACCTAGGCGTACAGCCCGAACGGGTAGTAAGATGTGGTGCTTAAAAAAAACCTCAGGAAGATGCCGAGCACTCAAGTCCACTGATACTCGCTGGTTTGATAGTATCTCAACCCATCTTGAATGAGGGATCAGGCTCTCTGATTGGTTCAGGTAATCGAGAGGCCAAGAAACCCGTGGATAGGGACTGGTTGGTCTCGCCTCGGATACCGCTTACCAGACAGCCGTACGACCAGCGCCGAGTATATGCTAGGGTAAGCGCGAAACATTGGGGTGGGTTAGTGTCCCTCCTTATACCAGCACCTGTACTATCAAGAAGTGTACGTGTATAGTTAAAACTAGTTAATTACCTAAGCAAATCAGAACCTGGACACGGGAATCAAACCAGGGACCTTTGGCTTTGTGCACCATAGCCCTACTATTGAGCCATCCTAGTTCGTACCGTATCTAGACATTGGCACGCAAGATCAAAGGTCCCGGGTTAGATTCCCGTATCTAGTTTGTCATTTTTCACTTTATCAAACCTGATTCATCTATCAGGACTGATCCTGTGGATAACCATTACGTATCAGTTTGTGATACACAAGAATTAATAGTTAATTACTACTAACTGTATAGAGTGGCTTTCTTCCATATTGATTCGCTTGGAATTTATAATACAACTAGACAATCCCGCGGGGTGTTGCCCATGTTATAAGATTTATATAAGGCCCTCCCCCCGCTTCCCCCGCGCTACCTGTGACTCACTGTAGTATAAGATTTATATAAACCCCCCCCCCAATGGTGCCCGATTTCAAATAGAAACGTTATCTCTGAGACGTAATTCTAAGCCAGATTATGTCAATAAATATAGCTATGTTATAACTTGTGTAAGACTATCGATTTTTTATGAGGAATAAATTAAATTTTCAAAATAAAATATAGCCTATGTTACTCGCTGATAATGTAGCTTTATATTGGCGAAAGTATTTTTAAAATCGGTCCAGTAGTTTTTGAGTTTATCCATTACAAACAAAAAAACAAAAAATCAAATCTTTCCTCTTAAAATATTAGTATAGATGTATTTGTACTATTGCCAGGATAAAGTCAGAGCCGAGTCACCAGTGGCTGTGGTGTCAATGATAGCGTTTAGTAGCCGGTGATATTCACACGACCATCACAGACTCTCTCTTTAAATATGAGCGAGGAATGATCCTGAGCACTGGAAATATCAGTGGTAGAACATTGTCATGCTAAGCCAAGGGTCACGTTTCTGTTTCCAGCCAAATCAAAACAGTGCTGCTATCTACACATACCTTGACACAGCTTCTGTTTTCAGCCAAATCAAACAGTGCTGCTATCTACACATACCTTGACACAGCTTCTGTTTCCAGCTAAATCAAACAGTGCTGCTATCTACACCTACCTTGAAACAGTTTCTGTTTCCAGCCAAATCAAAACAGTGCTGCTATCTACACCTCCCCTGACACAGCTTCTGTTTCCAGCCAAATCAGAACAGTGCTGCTATCTACACCGACCAAGCGTATGGGACTGCAAAAGTGTATTACATGCAAACCGCATGCATGGTAATGATGCTTTGATCTCTCCAAACCGTTGTAAATAATTTGGGAGAATTTCGACGTTTCATGACCCCCCGAATCAGATTTTTTTTTTTTTTTGCATTTCCATCTGTCTGCACCATAGAGTAGAGCCTAAACTATCTTACAGATCGGGATAGAAATTGGTATCTAGAGTTTCATAGTGATTCCCCGATAGGTTTTTGGGACTGGATATACAACCCTAAGTTAAAGGGTAGTTTCCTTAGGATCGAAAAGAGAAAAATCAATTTTATCAAAATCGGCTCTAACGATTTTAATTAAATTTCATTTATAAGCGGTGATCACTATAACAAATAAAATGGCTACATATAATTTTCCGTCAAACTGAACTTAAGGGTTTCGGTCTAATGCGTGAATTCTAATTTTTATCGCATTTCCGTAAATCTTTGAGATATGAAATTACTTATCATTGAAAATATGTAGGTCTAGTTATAATAAAAATATTTTATTTGAAACATATTTTTATAAAACCAATAATCTTCAAGATATACGTAAAGATATATATTTTGTAAATTTTCGAACACTCAAGGTAAAGTAATGCGACCGTAAAAAAAAAAAAAAATCTGACCGGAGATGTTGATGAATGTCGAAGTTTCATGACCTCCCTCAAACCCTAAAAAGGGTTTTTTGAAATGCCGTCTGTCTTATGTCTGTTTAACTCTAAAATTAAGCGTAGTTAAATAAAGGGCGAAAAGAGAAAAAACAGATTTTCTCAAAATTGGCTCTAAAGATTTTGATTAAAATTCGTATCCAAGCGTTGATAAAAATTATAAATTTTTATTTTTTATTTTCCCATAAAAATTAATTCTAGAGTACTTTAGAAAAGCAGGAATTTACGTATCTCTGCAACTATTTGAGATACTAAATAACTTAGCGTTGAAAATTGTAGTAGGCCTACTATTAAAAATAAAAAAATTGTATTTGAAATATATATTTATAAAACCAATAGTTACTGAGAAAATTGGCAAATATAGGACTAATAATATAATTTTGTGAACTTTAGTTGTAGAGTACATAGATATCCCTAAATTTTAACGCAATAATTATTTAATGCCAATGAGTAAATAAATAAGTAATAATCATTAGAAAATATTTACCCATTTTATTGGCCAAAATTTAGAAATGAGGAATTTAATAGCAATGCGATAATGTCGAAAATTTTAACCTGAAGTCAAAATTTTAATACGAAGTATTTACCCTTGTGGACCCAATTTTATTGGTCCAAGCATAAACTAGAGGACCTTAATTCTTAAAAAAAAAAAAAAAATCAAAATTATAAAATTTAAAAACCAAGAGTCAAAAATTGTTTTAGGAAACTATAGCGCAATTTTTGATCGGGTTTGCTAGTGTATATTATTTCATTTCACAAATATTATGAGTTTTGATAAAATATCTCCATCTTTAATGAGTGAGAAAGTTTGTGCGGAGTTCTGTACCATCTATTTTATTAACGACCAGTGGATATGTAACGGTTTGTTAATTTAAAACACACTTATTAACACCGAGAACTGACCCGGCCAATATGGAAGGCCAGATAATTGAAGGCCGGATGATAATTACTCTAGTGTATCCGTATATGATTTAGATAGGCTATTTTCCATAGTTATAATCATGCATCCCTCAAGCTTCACCCTTAATATATACTTTTTTTTTTAGCAAAGTGTCTTACTACCCTTTCGGGTTACACGCTTCATAGCTAATTAATTGTACTGCGTAGCTTTCTTACATAGAAAATATGATTTTGACGTTTAGTCCGCGTGCCAACCAGTGCCCTAGTGTTTTTTTTGTTTTGTTTTTTGTTTAAAGGTATCATTATAAAAAAAATCTGTTCTTAGTCATGTGTTTTTTTTTCCTATCCACCATGTCGTTTCTTGGTGGTAGTGCTGTCGAGTTGAGAGGTCAATGGTCCGTATAGGAGGAGGAGAAGGAAGGTTGAGAAGGAGGGGGTGAAAACAAAAAAAAAAGTTGGCAAGGCATGGTTTAGGAGGGTGATGAGGATGTGTGGTGGAGCGAACGGAAGTCGCCGCAGTTTCACCAACCTTACCCCCCCCCCCCCCCCCTTCCTCGCCACAAAGTTGAAACTATGAGCATTACCACAACCCACGGAACGGAAAGGTAGGAAGATCGAGGGGTGTAGAGGGGTGAAAAATCTCAACCATAGGGATTTACACTTTTTAGAAATTTCATCTGTAAATTAATAATTGAATAAAAATAATGACATAACCTTTTTTTTTCATTATCGTTGTTTTGGAAGGTTGGAACCTCACAGCAGTTCATTTCAGAAATATTGTTTGGTTTCAGACATAATATTAAAAAAAAATTTTTTACAGCTTGTAATAAAAAAAACCGCGCTGTTTAGTAATTAAAACAAATACAAATTATTTGATTCAATTTTATTATTAACAATAGCTAAAAAGTAGGTAGATTAATTTTTCATTTTTTAACATAGGATTGTTATTTGACTTTTAATGAGATACACATTTTTGGTTCTATTTTCATTATAAATTAATATATTTAGCAATAAACTAAACGTGTGTGAATTTGGATACCAATATTATTTCACTGACTTCTCTTCCATTTATGGATGTTTTTCTCTTTTAATAACAGCTCAGTAATATCTGAAATTACACAAATCAACATTTTGGGAAATTACGTACAAACATGACTTATTTACTTTTATTCTGTATGTTCGAATACCATTACTAACAATTATATACTAAAACTATCGCAGTTTATAGAAAATCATGTTTAGAGTGAATTTTAATTGGCTCTCTTCTCCGCTTCGGTGGTCGAATGATCTAAGTTGTCATTCTCACAGTAGCCTAGACTGCCAATGACGGGCAGATTGTGGTTTGAATCCAGGTAAGTTATACTTAGGATGTGTTATCCTAAATAGTTTTCCACTCTCATTTCATGCTAATGTGGGTACACTTCCTCTAAACTCAACGTTCCTATTCCCTAACACATAATAATAATTAATACATAGGCATAGTGCGTTAGGTGCTTTCTATACAAAAGATTGTTTCTTCTTAAATGGCTTTCCCCTATCCTTCCACGCAAATGTGGATACTCTCCCTCTAAATTAAACCTTACTAATCCTTAACACATTAGCGTAATTAGTTCATTTTCTTATAGCCCGAACTGATAGTGAATTGCAGTGACAAACAATAAAGCTTTCTTGACACTCTTTTGAACAAAGATTAAGAAATGATCCCCTGTGCAGCTGGTTGTAATCAAACATGGATACCATGTCAGAGTCAGCTCTTCCCCCAGGTTTACCGGTAAAGTTAGTATAAAGTTTGATCGAAGCACGGAAGCCGAGAGTTTAGATAGAACAGGAAAAATAAACAACCATCTAACTCGAACCTAGTTCACTTCATAACCCGTCTCACCCTACGGATAACGCTGTAATACAACTAGGCGTGTGGTAACCTGAGGACTTATATAGAAAATATCGTAACTGAGACCAGTGAAACCATTTTACTATATTTAAAAAAAAAATACAACTAAGGTGTATCGAAAAATAATCATTTTAAAATTTTAAAAAAACACCCCTACTAAACGAAATTAGTTTATTCTGTTGTTAAATGAAGAAAGCAGAAAACCTCAATTCAATTAGTTTTCTGGCTAAAACAAAATCTTCTATATATTTTCTTGGTTAGTCGAATCGGTCAAACGATTAACTGTAAAATTATATGTACGTTGACTTTAAAAATATACACATCATTGAAGTAGATTTTATCTGCATTCTTCACTCGACAGCAATGAAATGGGAACCAGTGAAATAGTTTTTTTTTAATTATTTTTAAATTGTATTGCATTTCTTAAAACATGTTAAAATGTATTTGTAATAATCTCATTCCCACTGATATATAATAAATACCCTAGGTTACTACGTTCCGATACAACGTTCAGTTAAAGCTGTATTACCTACCCAAGTTACGTTCGTGGGGTAAGACGGGCTCTTAACTCAAATAGTCCGTCTCTTTTTTTTTTGCGAATGAACGAACTGGTACGGTCATGGGTTTTATTTTATATTTGTTTTGGGCAAATTGTTCATACATAAAAGAAAATGTCGTACCGTACTGTTCACTCTTCGTACATGAATTCTTCAAAGGAACTTTAGCAACGTCAAGGATAAGATACTCCGCGGGGCGAGGGGAGTTAAAGAGTGTGGGTAGGAAGGGAGAAGAAGACGCTCGTTGTGAACTTTTGCCCATCCTCCTTGACACAACCTCGACGTTAGAAGAGTGTCGACTTTAAGAGAAGTGGCTTCATGTTGACTGGTATTAAATTCTTCGCCGGCAATTGTTTTTGTTTTGTTTTTTCGAGAATAGGTATGGAGCAAACCATCTCCACGTCGCTTATTGTTTCAACAAACACACGTGTGGTGTGTGTCGTGTCCACACCGACAAGAAATGGCACGGCTATTCTCCAATATAGATCAGTTCAGTTTAAGTTCATCATTCAATATGTCACACATCAGGAAGTTCGATTCTCTTCTTGACACAACCCTAACGTAGCCAACCTAACGTTTTATGCTATATTTGGTTGAATAACTCTAATTGTTACTGTAGTGCACAATATATTACCGATTACCTGGAGTTCTAGGGGTAAGGTCTCGGATTTTTGTGCCGGGGGTCCGGGTGTTCAATCTTTGCTCCCGGCACAGATTTATCTGATTACCAAACCTTCCTTCACCTCTGACAAGACGTGTATTAATCACAACTTGTGAATGTGTGGGAATGCCAGGCTTCCACCGTGTTTCGAATCCACGTTAAACTGTAGGTCCTTCATTTAATCTCAAAGTCACCCTACCATTACACATTAGCGTAAGTGCGTAAAACCCGAACGGATAGTAAGACGTGGTGCTAATAATAATATATTATTGTTCAAATAAGTGTCCTATTTCCCATTTTAAGTCCCTTTCTCGGATATTTTGGCTGGTGCAGAGCTGGGCTTTATTTTGGCAAGGTGAAAAAGTATGTTGGTATAGAGATGTGGTTCACATAAAAAAGTATCTAACAAAAATTAACTTGTTTCTATAACCGGTTAAAAATGGGGTTAGAGGACTTTAAGAAACTTCTATTTCCTGCGTCTTATTTACCTCTTCTTGCTACCCCGCATATTTTTACTGTTGGTGTAAGGAATGGAAAAAACAGAATTTGAGAAGAAGTGAACTAGCATTTGCGAATAATAAAGATGGAAAGCCACTTTGATAAAACCCACCTCAGTATGCATGACCCATGAGCAAACTCTTATCTTCCCCTTCAAAGATTAACCCTACCTTGTCCGTGTACTCATATGTGGATTCTAAATAGATTAGTTTTTTCCTATATAATGTAGTGTAGATATTTTAGCACTCCCTATATGGACATATATGTATATAATATATATTAAATAATAAATTGTTAATGCAACTTAACTCAGTCGGGGCTTACTAAGATAATAAGTCCAGGTTTTAATTGTCCGAATGGCATTAAGCTTGTTTCATTTGTAAAATCGAGGCTTGAATCAAGAAACATGAACGTGAAGATTTACCCACATGAGAATTGGGCGTTGTGTCTTTCTAAAATGAAGCTAGTTTGTGTGCAATGTGATTGTATAACTATTTGATTTACAAAGTGCATATTATATATCACTTAATAATTTTATAATATTATACCATAATAAAATAAATAATAGATTCTTGAATTATTTGATTATTTTAATAAACAAATCAATTTCTTGTATAATACAATCAAATAAACTATTTTTTTTAAATTTAGAATAATATTAATTTATAATCCAGTGTTAAAAACAAAGAAAACTTGAATTTACTATCACAGATTAAATGAGGTTGACTTTAAAACAAGATTTAATAGTTCAAATAATTTGTTTTCTTTTTATGACTTTTAGAACTTTCGCTTTACACTTTTTTGAAGGGACATATATAAAAGTGCAAACATCGGCGAAAAATGCGTGTTTTTTTAAACTGCGTCTCACTACTTATTTCGATTACACGTGTAGTTACGCTAAGGAAAAAGGGATGATTAAGGTAGAATTTTGAGTAAATATTATTATTATTAGCACCGCGTCTTACTACCCGTTCGGGCTATACGCATTTACGAGTTACTATTATGTGTAATGGTAAGGAAATTGTGAGATGAAATGGAGGACCTACAGTTTAACGTGGGGTCCAAACCACGGTGGAGGGGCCCGGCAATCCCCACATTCACAAGTTTTGATTAATACACGTCTTGCCAGAGGCTAAGGAAGGGTTTTGGCAATCAATAAATCGTGCCCGGGTGGAGTAAATTAACCCCTTTTTGGTTATGGAGAGTGGAAAATCACG
>JBCFYV010003334.1:0-29655 GCA_039000515.1 Timema cristinae
TGTGCAGTGTGGGTGGGCTTGGAATGTGTTGTGTGGTGGTCCCAGAAGACAGACTCCGACTACGAGGTATTGTTTCGTAGCCGGTCTCGCTTTACGGTCTACTGTGGCTTCGTTGGCACCGTTAGGTATCAACCACAGTAATTACCTCCGACAGTCTGTCCCGAGTTTAGTGGCGTGTGTGTGTTAGGGGTTTAGAGTGAGAAACTCTAAGGCAATTTGCTCCGTTTGCCTTAAAAAAGGCAGATTTGTCTTGATAAAGACAGTTGACAGCTCAATCTAGCACCGAGTGGTTCGCAATCTCAGAGAAGACTGGAAGACTCAGGAGCGTCACTGTCTGTGTTGTGTTGTCTGGAGAAGATTTCCTACTGAACTGCCTCACGTCTGTGACGGGGAAACCCATGTCCCTCAGTTCATGCTCCAGGTCCTCAGTGGCCATGTTTGGGGGAAGTCCCTTGATGACCACCTTAACCGGTTTGTCCCTAGGGAGTGTGAAGGTGTGAAACTCTTGTTTCAAGTCTCTGAGGAGGTGTTGGACCAGGTCATAGTCGGTTTTGCTACTAGTATGGATCTTAAGCCCATCCTTGACGTATATGATTCTGATGTCACTATTAATGGACTTTGTCAGTTCCGTGATTTTTTTGTAATTGTGCGTGCCTAGCGTCACTATTGGTGGGAATCGTTTAGTCTGTGTGGGGGTGGTGGTGGTGGTAGTATCATTTGTGTCTGCCGCTTTTTTCAGGGGTTCAAACCTGTTTGCGGTGGTGGTGATTTTCTTGGCTTGTGGGTTTTGTCTTCTGGAGGGACGAAACCTCCTTTTTCTGCCTGATTTGTCTACAAGGGTAAATGTCCCTTGACCGTCAATGTCAGTTTCCATGTCCGAGGCGTCTGTGGAAGAGTAGATGGTGTCGTCGTCTGTTTGAGTTTTCCTGGGGTTGGTTTTTTGTGAGTCCATTTGTTGGCCCTGACAAGGGCCGGCTAGTTGTGGGTTTCTGGGGATGATCGTCGGGGAGTCCATTCGGTGGCCCTGAAAAGGGCCGCCTAGTGTGGAGGGGCTACTTGGCCCCCCTCTGTGCAGTGTGGGTGGGCTTGGAGTGTGTTGTATGGTGGTCCCGGAAGACAGACTCCGACTACGAGGTATTGTTTCGTAGCCGGTCTCGATTTACGGTCTACTGTGGCTTCGTTGGCACCATTAGGTATCAACCACAGTAATTACCACCGACAGTCTGTCTCGAGTTTAGTGGCGTGTGTGTGATCGGGATATAGAGTGTAAAACTCTAGGCAATTTGCTCAGTTTTGCCTTGAAAAAGGCAGGATTGTCTTGAAAAAGACAGTAGACAGCTCTATTCAATACCGAGCGGTTCGCAATCTCAGAGAAGATCCAATTTTTGCCGTTCGGCTGTTGCCCGACATAGAACATCTGACTTGACAGTTATGCCACGCCAGGTTGTCTATGAAAGGGCTGATTTGTTGTTTGAGTACCGAGTCATTGTCATGACTCTTAACCTCGCGAATGAACTTGTTTACCTGATGAAATGGAACAGATGAAATGAGCCTGCAGAATACTACAGGTGTGTGGTTTTTGTAGCCCGACGCAGGACATTTCTACCTTGACTCTGATGCCAAGCTAGGCCGCCTGTGAAAGGGCTATATTTGTGTTAGAGTACGGAGTCACTATCGTGACTCCTGGCCTCTTGAATAAATTGTTACCTTGTACAAACAATTGTATAATTATTGACACTTGTGAGTGAAGTTGGTGATAGTGAACGATCGCGCTGGGTCTCGGGATTTGGGGAGGATTTTCTTTTGTTGGGATGTGGGAAGGTGTGTATAAGGTATGATGATGATATATGTTGTTGATTCATGAGTCGATTTCCGGGAGGAGGATCGAAAGGTTTAACTTGACTGTAGGGAATTGGTTTGGCGCGGATGGTTACATATCCATTCCCCATCTGGGGCCGTCAGTGGCGCCAGCGTTATTCTCTGGCTAGAAGGTTGACCTAGGCGGTTATCCCAGTGGAGTCCGGCGGTGGCAAAGGTTATAAAGAGTTTCTTGTTGGGGTAGGATTTTCTTTTCTTGGGATTAGGAGTGAGGTGGATACATTTACATTCCCCATCTGGGGCCGTCAGTGGCGCCAGCGTTATTCTCTGGCTAGAAGGTTGACCTAGGCGGTTATCCCAGTGGCGTCCGGCCGTGACTAAGGTTGTGATGGCATGAAATGAGCGACTTGTGAATGTCAGATCTGGGGTTGGTGCAAGGATGGGATAGTTGGGTGGTGGGTTGTCGTCGATCCCGTTGGTCTGGCGTAGTCGATTGTCAATTTGATTAATTACTACTCTAAATTTTTTATTTTTTATTTTTTTCTAAATCTAGGTATCGGGGGTTGTGTTTTTTTTTCTATTTTTTTTTTATTTTTTTTTTTTTCCAAGATTATAATAGACACTGAGTTAGTCATAATAATGCTCTCCTACGCCAGCCGTGGTCTCTTGTAGCGTCTGGTCTCAGTAGGGTCGTAACGTCCTAGTTCCCGTACTATGTCGTTAGTGTGTGTGTCTGCCTGTTCGTAGAGTTTTTTGTTCCTTTCCCTGTATATGTCATGGAGGGGTCTGCAATTTGTCATTTCATGTAGGTGTGCTATTCTAGTTCGCCAGGGTGCTCCAGTGATGGTTCTGAGTACCTTGTTTTGTGTGATTTGTAGTCTATCTGTGAGGTGTTTGGCTCCGTAGCTCCATACTGCGCAGTTGTACAGTATAATCGGCTGTATCATGGATTTGTATAAGACAGTTTTTGTGTGGATGTTTAGTTCCCTTCCTTTGAATAGAGCGTACAATTGTACATATCTCCCAGTGGCTTTTTTTCTTGTGTCCTCTATGTGACTTCTCCAGGTTAGTTTCGAGTCTATTGTAGTGCCTAAATATTTTGTATCTTTTTTAACAGGTATTTCTGTGTCGAATAAAGTGAGTGGTGCTGGGAGTTGTTTGCGTCCTCGGCTAATAATCAAAGCTGCTGATTTTGTGGGGTTAACTTTTATCCTCCAAGTCGTGAACCAAATTTGTAGTTCAACTAGGTACCTCTGCATTTTTAAGCTGGCAAAATTTATGTTTTTATATATGGTGTAGGCCATGGTGTCGTCTGCAAAGAGTCGTACTTTTACTTGTGGATTGGTAGGAATGTCTGAAATATATATGCTATAAAGGTGTGGTGCTAGTGCAGATCCCTGGGGCACCCCAGCCCTTATGTCGTGTATGGGTGATTTTGTTCCGTCCATGACTACCTGAAACTTCCTTCGAGCAAGGTAACTGGCGATAATGTGGATGATCCATTGTGGGTAGTTGAATTTAATTAGTTTTTGAATTAGTCCTATGTGCCAAACTCTGTCGAATGCTTTTTCAACGTCTAGAAATATTGCTACGGTGTGTTTTTTTTCTTCAAATGCTTTTGTGGCGTCCTCAATTAAATTTAGTACGGGGTGAATAGTCGAGTGATTTTTCCTGAATCCGAATTGGATATTTGGGATGATCTCATTTTTTTCGCTAAATTTGTCTATCCTTTTTAGAACTAGTTTTTCGAATAGTTTGCTCATAGTGGGGAGGAGACTAATAGGCCTTCTGTTCTGAGGGAACATTGGGTCCTTTCCTGGTTTAGGAAGAGTTATTACTGTCGCCAGTTTCCATACGTCTGGGAAGTGACAGAGTGTAAGTAGAGCGTTGAATATTGTCAGTAGCGTGAGTATTGCCCTCGGTGGTAGTTTCTGTAGTGTTTCGTTTGATAGTCTGTCGTGGCCTGGCGCTTTATTTTTTGGGAGTTGCTTCATTGTGTAGTTTAGTTCATCTAGTGTTATTAGGTCCACCCGTGACACTATTGGTCTAAATAGGTATTCCCGTACTGATCTCTGTGCGTCCCTGACGAAGTCTGCGTCTCTCGGGTTTTGGTTTGGTGTAAACTGTTTCTCCAGAGTCACGGCTATGGCCTCCGCTTTCTCTGAGCTTGTATAGGCCATACCGTGCTCCCCGTGTATAGCGGGTACCGACCGTTTGTTTCCTGATGATTTAAGCTGTTTTGTGACTTTCCAGACTTTACTGGGGTCCATGGCAGCGTCAGTGATGTATGTGTTCCAGTTGTTGCATTTAATAGTTTTAACTGTACGTCTTACTTGTGCAGTGAGTCTATTGTAGGCTGTTCTGTGTTGTGGTGTTCTGTATGTTTGCCAGTCTCTCCTTGCCTCTCGTTTCTGGGCGAGCAGAAAGTCAAGGTCTGGGTGTTGGCGTCTCAAGTCATGTTTTTCCTGTTCTATTGCGGTGTTAGTTCTGTATGCTTCCTGTACTGTGCTGGTAAAGAGTTGGAGTGTAGTGTCTGCTTCTTCGGTGGTCGTGATGTTTATGTTTTCGGGTACTGTTTCGTCTAGTGTTCTTTTGAACCCTTCCCAGTTAGTAGTAGTTTTTAGTTTTTTAATGTTGTTTATCTGTATTTCTGTGTTTGTTGTGGTCTCGCACAATATAGGGTTGTGGTCCGAGTCTAGTTCTTTAAGAACTGAGAGCTCTTCCGGTGTCACCCCTATATTGTTCAAGACCACGTCTATTACATCTGGCCTCTCTAGTGGGTTTGAGGGGTAAAATGTCGGTTCGCCAGGCCCGACTACCGTGTATCCCTTAGTGTCCGCGTGATCGTTTAGTATGCGTCCATTCCTATTGGTCAGTCGGCTATTCCAGTTCAAGTGTTTGCTATTCATGTCCCCTGCTAAGAATATCTTGTCGAAGTTCGTAAGTTCGTCTAGGTCGCTCTGTAGTATTGTCTTGGTCGGTGGTTTATATATGGCCGCGAATAGGATACCTCCGCTCTTTGTATTTACTTTTATTGCTGTTGCTTCTATGTTTTGTAAGGTTTGAAAAATATGTTGGTAGTGGGGAATATTGTCTTTGATGAATATTGCTGTTCCCCCGCCACTTCTGCCGGGTCTATCTGTTCTATATAGATGGTAGCCTAAAAAGTTAAGTCTCTTGTTTTGGTTTAGATGGGTTTCGTTGATTAGTCCTATATCTATTCCATATGTTTTAAAAAGTTCTTCTAATTCATGAGCCTGCGTCAGTATCCCGTTCGCGTTCCATATAAAAACGCGTAGAATGTCCTTGGTCCGCGTCTTGTCTTGTCTAGTCATCCTGATTTACAAAGTAGTCAGTCACTCCCTCTATCATGATAAACATTTTCTCTGTTGAGTCTGTTGTTTGTCTGAGCCTATTGAGATAAGGTTTGAAATGTGCAATGATCTTCATTATGTTTAAGTCTTTGAGTAGCCTAATTAAGTCTTTTATGTCAGAACCGGTTGAACCGGCTTCTTGTTGTGGGGGGCCTTGCGTTTTTTTTTCCTGTACTGCCTGGGCGTAGGATCGGTGGATCTTGGCCGCCTCAGGACGGGGGGGTTTGCCACGGGTCTCTGCCGCATTGGTGGGAAGCTCTGTGTGTTGGAGGGTGGGGGCATGGTCCGGGTCAGAGTTTTGTTCTGTGTGTTTGTCTTTGGTAGTTGTGCCGTCTTCTTCTTTTCTAGTAAGTCTAAGTACACCGGGCACTTGCTGTGATTCGCCGTGTGGCTTCCCATACAGTTTACGCATCGGGCAGGAGTGGTGGCGTCTTTTTTGGGGCAGTCTTTGGTGATGTGCTGTTTTAAGCACTTGACACACCGGGGGTTGTTCTGGCAGTTATTCTTAGTATGGCCGTATCTTTGGCACTTGTGGCATTGTACGACTGTGTTGAGTGGTGGTATGTAGGGTTCGATCCTAACTCTGGTATGGTTAATTGACTTTACTTGGAAGATGGTGTTTGTGTCTGTGCTCTTTGCTAGAGTCACTTGGAAAGTAGGGAGAAGTGTCACGGTCTGGGTCGTGTTGTCCACAGCCGACTTCCTGGAGAATTGTCTCACATCAGTCACTGGGAATCCCATGTCTTTAAGTTCTGCCTCTAGGTCACTGGTAGCCATGTTGGGAGGGAGCCCCTTGACTATGACTTTGACTGGTTTGTCCCTCGGTAGCGTGTAAGTGTGAAACTCCTGTTTTAGGTCCTTCAGTAAGTGTTGTATTAGGTCGTAGTCCTGCTTGTTGGTGGTGTGAATTTTAAGTCCGTTTGTAATGTACGTGATTTTAATGTCCCCTCCTATCTCTTTTGCTACCTTGGCTATCTGAGAGTAGTTTTGTGTTCCTAGCGTCACTATTGGTGGGTAGTGTGTCTTGCGTGTGGTGGTTGTTGTAGGCAGCTGTTTGTCAGTGTTCTGGTCGAGTGGTGAGGGAGTATTGTTTTCGGCCCTTTTCAGGGCGTCGAACTTGTTTGTCAACTCTGTTGGTGTCTTTTTTGTCTGGGGTAGCTTGTGAGGTCTGAATTTCCTTTTCCGTCCTAGTTTGTCGGCCATCGTGAAAGTTCCCTGTCCGTCGGTGTCTGCTTCCATGTCTGAGTTGTCCGTAGAGGAGTAGTCCATGTCCGTGTTGTTTTGTTTGGTACTCGGTCTGGTGTGGTCGGGGGCGGCCATTTCGCTCAGCCCTGAAAAGGGCAGGCTAGTGGCCAGTGTGGAAGGGTTAAGATACCCTCCTCTGTGCAGTGCGGGAGGATCTGTGATGTTGTCTGGTGTCCCGGAAGACGTGCGCCGACTGCGAGGTATTGTTTCGCAGCCGGTCTCGATTTACGGCCTACTGTGGCTTTGTTGGCACCGTTAGGTATCCACCACAGAAATTACCACCGAAACGTCCCTTCCGAGTTTAGTCTAGTGTGAGTGTTCGGGGTAAACCTGTCTCCTGTACAATCCGCTCACGTTTGCCTTAAAAAAGGCAGATTTGTCTTGATAAAGACAGTTGACAGCTCAATTCAGTACCGGGCGGTTCGCAATCTCAGAGAAGATGATCAGAGTATCCAATTTTTCCGTACGGCTGTTGCCCGACATAGAACATCTGACTTGACAGTTATGCCACGCCAGGTTGTCTATGAAAGGGCTGATTTGTTCTGTGAGTTACAGGCAGCAGTCGCTAGCCCTTATCCTCATGGTATGAGGGTGAAAACAATGAATAGGTGAAACCGTTGAATGATGCTGCAATAAAATACAAGTTATGGATTAGTACCCTTTGAGTGAAAATAGTGGTGATTGTGAATGATCTCGCTGTGGTAAGAGGGTTTGGAAGGATTTTCTTTTCTTAGGATGAGGAAGGTTGGCTTATTTGGAATGATCGATTTGTGAGTGATGGCGTAATGTGATTTCGGGAGTGGGTTGGTAGGTTTAACTGTTTTAGGAGTTGGTTTGACGAGGAGGGTTACATTTCCATTCCCCATCTGGGGCCGACAGTGGCGCCAGCGTTATTCTCTGGCTAGAAGGTTGACCTAGTCGGTTATCCCAGTGGAGTCCGGCGGTGGCAAAGGTGCTTAAGAATAACTTGTTGGGAAGGATTTTCTTTTCTTGGGATTTGGAGTGAGGTGGATACATTTCCATTCCCCATCTGGGGCCGACAGTGGCGCCAGCGTTATTCTCTGGCTAGAAGGTTGACCTAGTCGGTTATCCCAGTGGCGTCCGGCCGTGACTAAGGTAGTAATGGCGTGAAATGAGCGATTGTGCATGAAAGTTGTACCGTGCGCCTTCGAGTAGGTAGTCCGTGTCCACCGGGCATTTTGGCATAGTGACTTTTTTTTTTTTTTTTTACTTATTATTATATGCTTATATCTAGTGGTGATTAACTAAGAACTAGTGATGTTTAACTAAAACTAATGATAATTTTTTTTTTTTTATTATTTTATATATTTTTAATAAATTTTTGGTTTTTTAATGTTTTTTTTTTGTTTTATATATTTTTAATAAATTTTTGGTTTTTTAATGTTTTTTTTGTTTGTCACTATGCCAGTCTAGGTTTTTTGTATTTCCTGGTGTCTTCTGGGTCGTAGCGTCCTAGTGATCTTATGATTGTGTTTGTGTGCGTGTCGCTTTGTTCGTAAAACTTCTTGTTTCTGTCCCTGTATATTTCTTGTAAGAGTCTGCTCTTTGTCATGGTGTGTAGATCATCTATTCTGGTGTAGCGGTTTGTGCCGGTTATAGTTCTGAGTATTTTGTTTTGAGTAGTTTGTAGTTTACTTAGTAAGGTTGCTGATGCGTAGCTCCAGGCTACGCAGTTGTATACTATGATTGGCTGAATGATTGATCTGTAGATAATTAGTTTGGTGTGTTCTGTTAGCTGGTTACCTTTAAGCAGTGGATAAAGTTGCACGAATCTGCCTAGCGCTTTTGAGTTTGTTTGTTCTATGTGCTTTCTCCAAGTTAATCTCTTGTCTATTGTTATGCCTAGATATTTTACGCATGTCTGTATTGGTATTTCTGTATTAAATAATATGAAAGGAGCTGGTGGGTTTTGAAGTCTTTTAGATATTACCAGTGCTGCTGATTTGTCTGGATTTACTTTAATTCTCCATTTAGTGAACCATTCCTGTAGTGTTACCAAATATCTTTGAATTCCTAGACTTGAGAAGTTTATGTTTCTGTTTTGCGCGTAAACCATGGTGTCGTCTGCAAATTGCCTAACTTTGACCCTAGGGTCGGAGGGTATGTCTGAAACGTAAATGTTGTATAGGTGTGGTGATAGCGTGGAACCTTGGGGGACTCCCGCCCTGATTGGGTGTGATGGGGACATTTTACCCTCCATTGTTACCTTGAATGTTCTCAGACTAAGGAAGCTGGCTATTGTGTGAATGAACCATGAGGGGAAGTCGAGTAGGATTAGTTTGTGGAGTAGACCGATATGCCATACTTTATCGAAAGCCTTCTCTATATCTAGAAATATTGCTATTAAATACTGTTTTTCTTCGAAAGCCAGAGTGGCGTCTTCTACTAGATTAACTATTGGGTGGGCGGTGGAGTGCTTACTATTGAAGCCGAATTGAAGTTCTGGGATAATTTTTAATTTATCAGTGATTAGTTTTAGTCTTCTGAGTATCAATTTTTCAAATAATTTACTGAACGTGGGGAGGAGACTGATTGGTCTTCTATTTTGGGGAAACATGGGGTCTTTACCTGGTTTGGGAATTGTTATAACCTTAGCCAGCTTCCAGTCGTCCGGGAAATGACATAGGTAAAGTAGTGTATTCAGTATGGTCAAGAGTAGCCGCACTGCCCTTAGTGGCAGGTGTTGTACTATCTCGTTTGTAATGTAGTCGTGTCCTGGGGCTTTATTTCTGGGAAGTTCCTGTATAGTAGATGTTAGTTCTGCCAGTGTGATGTCATCTGCCTGTGTGTTGTTTGGTTTAAATAAGTACTCCTCACTGACATGGTGGCTTCCCTGGTGAAGTTGGTTTTCTGTGGTCTTTGGTTGGGTGTAAACTGTTTTTCTAGTGTGGTGGCTATGGCCTCCGCTTTCTCCGAGCTTTTATAGGCCACCCCGTTTTCCCCGTGTATGGCTGGTACAGTTCTGATTTTTTTATCACCCCTTAGTTGTTTAGTTATCTTCCATGTTTTGCTATTGTCTGTGGCTGCCTCTGTGACATAGGTGTTCCATTTTTCTAGCCTGATAATTTTAACTGCTCTCCTAACCTGTGCTTTTAATCTATTGTAGGCTGCCCTGTGTTGGGGGGTCCTGAAAGTCTGCCAGTCCCTCCTAGCTTCCCTTTTTTGAGCTATGAGGAAATCTAATTGTGGGTTTGTCTTCCGGAGGTCATGTGTAATGGGTTCCTTCACTGAGCTCTGTTTGTAGGCCTGTTGTACGGTCGACGTGAACAAGCGAAGCGATGCTTCGGCTTCCTCCGTGTCTCGTATGTGGTGTGCCTCCGGAAGTGTGTCCTCCAGTGTTTTTTTAAAAGTGTCCCAATTACATGTGATTTTGTTGTTGGTGAGCCCTCTTATCTCAATATCTGCGGTAATGCTTATCTCGCAGAATATTGGGTTGTGGTCTGAGTCTAGTTCGTGTAATACCGTGAGGTCTTCTGGTGTGATTCCTATATCTGTTAGAACTACATCTATTACATCTGGTTGTTGTAGGTAATTTGAAGGGTAAAATGTCGGTTCTTTTGGTGCGATCACTAGGTAGTCGTTATTGTCTGCGTGTTCGTGTAGTGTGCGCCCGTTTCTTGTCGTTGTTCTACTGTTCCAGTTTATGTGTTTGGAGTTTAAGTCCCCTGCCAGTACTATGCTCCCTGTCCGTGTGAGTTCGTCCAAGTCTTGCGTCTGTAGCGTCGCCTGCGGCGGTTTGTATATGGCCGCGAAAAGAATACTCCCCTGCGTGTGTTGACATTTACTGCTGTGGCTTCTATTGTTATTAAATCTTTAAAATGGTGTTGATAGTGTGGGAGGTTTCTTTTGATAAAGACAGCAGTCCCACCTCCTGTTTTATTTGCTCTGTCTGACCTGTAGATCTCATAGCCGTAAAAATAAACATTTTTGTGGGAGTTAAGTGTGTTTCATTAATTAGAGCTATGTCTATTGAATAAGTGTTAAGTAAATCTTCTAATTCTTTTGCTTGCTGGAGTATTCCGTTCGCGTTCCACACAAAAACGCGCAGTATGTCCTTAGTCCGTGTCTTCCTTGTGTCCATCATTAGTCAGTAGAAAAGTAGTTTGTCAGCCCATCTATGATAATCATTAATTTTTCTGTTGTGTCTTTTGTTTGCCTTAGCTGTGTAAGGTATGGTTTGAAGTGGGTTATCAATTTAATTATGTTTAAGTCTTTAAAGAAATTAAATAACTCTTTGATGTCGGAGGCCATGGAGGTTTGCTCTTGGGCCTCTTGTTGTGGGGGCCGTGTAGCTTGTCGCACAACCTGGCTGTAACTCCTGGTTGTGGACGCGACCTCAGATTGGCGCGTTTCGGCCACTGTCTTTGGTCGTTGGGGGAGAGTGGGGAAGTCTCTGCTGATGGCTTTGGGGGGTGGGGGGATCCGTCTCTGTTGAGTGAGGGCTTCTTGTTTTGCTGTGTGAAGTGACAGTTTTTCGTCCAGCAGTTTCCTGTACACGGGGCATTTACTGTAGTTTGCAGAGTGGTCACCTCTGCAGTTTACACATCTAGCCGGGGTGGTGGTGTCTTTCTTTGGGCAGTCCTTTGTGTCGTGCGCTGACAGGCATTTGACACAACGGGGGTTGTTCTGACAGTTGTTGCGGGTATGTCCGAATCTCTGACATTTGTGGCACTGAGCTATCTTGTTTAGGGGGGGAATGTAAGGTTCGACTCTCACTCTGGTGTTATTTATGAACTTTGTGTTGTAAATGTCTGTAACCTGATTATTTTTTGCGAGTGTCACCTGGAATGTCGGAAGTAGCGTGACCGTCTGTGTAGTGCCTGTCGCCGGGGTTTTGGTGGTGAACTGTCTGACGTGAGTTACGGGGTAGCCTAGCCCCACAAGTTCTTGTTGCAGGTCCTCCGTGAGCATGTTGGGAGGCAGCCCCTTTACGACCACGTGGACCGGCTTGTCTCTCGGGAGTGAGTAGGTGTGGTATTCTTGTTTAAGGTCCTTTAGCAGATGTTGCATTAAGTCATAGTTTTGCTTAGTGGTGGTGTGAATCTTGAGTCCGTCTTTTAGGAAGTACACGTTGGTATTGTTTCCCAGTTCCTTAGCGTATTTGGTTATTTTCATGTAGTGTTGTGACCCTCTTGTTACAATAGGTGGCAGTCTTATTTTGGGTGTCTCGGCTGGTGTGTCGTCAGTCATGGTCACGTCGTTTACATTTTCGGCCCTTTTCAGGGCGTCAAATTGGTTTGTGGTCGTGATGGGTTTTTTGGAATTGTGTTTTTGGTCCGCTTTGCACTTCCTTTTTCTGTTCAGTTTACTAGCTAGTGTGAATGTCCCTTGTCCGTCTGTGTCGGATTCCATCTCTGAGTAGTCGCTTGTCGAGAGTTCTGTGTTCGTTGGTGATTTGGATTTTTGTGTGGCAGAGGTGGTGGCCATTTCGCGCGGCCCTGAAAAGGGCAGGCTAGTGGCCAGTGTGGAGGGGCTACTGGGCCTCCCTCTGTGCAGTGGTGGGGGGATTGTAGTGTTGTGTGGTGTCCCGGAGGACAGACTCCGGCTGCGAGGTATTGCTTCGCAGCCGGTTCCGACTTACGGTCTACTCTAACTTGTTGACACCGTAAGGTTTCCCGTTAGAGCAATCACCACCGGCAGTCTGTCCCGAGTTCAGTCTTGAGTATGTGCAGGTTCCCCGTAGGGTGTTTGCCTCGACAAATTTGCTCTTTCAGTGGGGCACGTCCTTCCTACTCGAAGTCTTGGCACCCACCTCCAATTTTTGCCTTTCGGCTGTTGCCCGACATAGAACATCTGACTTGACAGTTATGCCACGCCAGGTTGTCTATGAAAGGGCTGATTTGTTGTTTGAGTACCGAGTCACTGTCGTGACTCTTAACCTCGTGAATGAAATTAATACCTATGAAATGAAACAGATGAAATGAGGCTGTAAGAGAATTACACGTGGATTAGTAAATTACCCTTTGAGGTGCAATTTTGTGATTGTGATGGGTCGTGGGAATTTGGGAGGATTTTCTTTTCTTGGGATGTGGGAAGGTGTGTTTAAGGTATGATGGTGAGTTGTGAGTGATTGCGCTGTGTCTCGGGAATTGGGGAGGATTTTCTTTTCTTGGGATGTGGGGAGGTGTGCTTAAGGTATGATGGTGAGTTGTGAGTGATTGTGCTGGGTCGTGGGAATTTTGGGAGGATTTTCTTTTCTTGGGATGTGGGAAGGTGTGTTTAAGGAATGTGGTGAGTTATGAGTGATTGCGTTGGGTCGCGGGAATTGGGGAGGATTTTCTTTTCTTGGGATGTGGGTAGGTGTGTTTAAGGTATGATGGTGAGTGATTGCGCTGGGTCGCGGGAATTGGGGAGGATTTTCTTTTCTTGGGATGTGGGTAGGTGTGTTTAAGGTATGATGGTGATTTGTGGATGATTTAGTGAGTCGATTTCCGGGAAGGGTCGAAAGGTTTAACTTGACTGTAGGGAATAGGTTTGACGCGGATGGTTACATATCCATTCCCCATCTGGGGCCGCCAGTGGCGCCAGCGTTATTCTCTGACTAGAAGGTTGACCTAGGCGGTTGTCCCAGTGGAGTCCGGCGGTGGCAAAGGTTATACGGAGTTGCTTGTTGGGGTAGGATTTTCTTTTCTTGGGATTAGGATTGAGGTGGATACATTTCCATTCCCCATCTGGGGCCGCCAGTGGCGCCAGCGTTATTCTCTGGCTAGAAGGTTGACCTAGGCGGTTATCCCAGTGGCGTCCGGCCGTGACTAAGGTTGTAATGGTATGAAATGAGTGAATTGTGTGTAAGGTCGGGTTTAAGATTGGATCAAGGATGGGTGGGGGTGGGTTGGTGTGGTTACTGGTGGTTCTGCTGACACTTTGGCGTAGTTGATTGTCGAGTGTAATAAGTAAAATTATTATTAAATTAGGAAAGTTACATCTAGGTTTTTTTGTTTTTTTTTATTATTATTTTTTTTTTATTTTTTTTTATTTATATATATTTTTTTTTTCTAGTATTTTCAACTAGGGTTTTTTGTTATTTTTTGATTTTCTTTTGGTTTTTGGTTTTTTTAATTTTTTTTTTTTTTTTTTTTAATTTATAAATTTAGTTTTAGATTATTATTAATAGCTCAACTACGCCAGCCTGGGTCGTTTGTAGTATCTCAGTTCAGCAGGGTCGTAGCGTCCTAGGTCCCTAACTATCTCGTTGGAGTGTGTGTCTGTCTGTTCGTACAGTCTCTTGTTTCGGTCTTTGTATATCTCCTGGAGTTGCCTACAGTTAGTCATCGTGTGCAAGTCTGTGTTTCTAGTGCGCCGTGGTGCCCCAGTGATTGTTCTTAGTATCTTGTTTTGTGTTGTTTGTAATTTTTTTGTGTGAGTCTTAGGTCCGTAACTCCATGCTGGGCAGTTATATAGTATTATTGGCAGTATCATGGATTTGTATAGTATTGTTTTTGTGTGAATTGTTAGCTCCCTGCCCTTAAGTAGTGGATATAATTGAACAAATCTGCCTGTTGCTTTCTGATTGATGGCTACAATATGTTTCAGCCAGGTTAATTTTGAATCTATTGTGATGCCTAAATATTTAGTTTCTTTTTTCACGGGTATTTCCGTGTCAAATAGAATGAGTGGGGCTGGTAGATGTTTGTTTCTACGGCTTATGATTAAAGCTGCGGATTTGGCTGCGTTGACCTTGATCCGCCAGTTTGTGAGCCAGTTTTGTAAGGTCACAAGGTATCTTTGTATTGCCAGACTGGCATAGTTAATGTTTTTATTGACGGTGTAAATCATGGTGTCGTCTGCGAAAAGTCTAACTTTGGTTTGAGCGTGGGTGGGAATGTCTGAGATGTATATGTTGTATAGGTGAGGTGAGAGTGATGATCCCTGGGGCACCCCTGCCTTTATGTCGTGTGTGTTGGATTTTGAACCCTCCATCACTACCTGAAACTTTCTCCGCGCAAGAAAGCTGGCGACTGTGTGTATGAGCCATTGGGGGTATCCAAGATTTATTAATTTTTGTAGTAGGCCTGTGTGCCAAACTTTGTCGAAAGCTTTTTCTATGTCTAGGAATATTGCTATTATATTCTTTTTCTCTGTGAAAGCTTCTGTTGCGTCCTCAATTAGATTTAGTACTGGATAGATAGTGGAGTGTTTTTCCCTGAAACCGAATTGAAGGTTGGGTATGATATTTCTTGTTTCACTAAAGTGGTTCAGTCTTTTTAGGATTAGTTTTTCAAACAATTTACTAAGGGAGGTGAGAAGACTTATTGGCCGTCTGTTTTGAGGAAACATCGGGTCCTTTCCAGGTTTGGGGAGGGTAATTATTCTCGCCAGCTTCCATACGTCCGGGAAGTGACAGAGTGAGAGTAGGGCATTGAATATGTGCAGAAGCATCAGTGTTGCTTTCGGTGGAAACTGTTTGATTGTTTCGTTTGACAGTCGGTCGTGGCCTGGCGCTTTGTTATTTGGGAGGTATTTTATTTTGAATTTAAGTTCTTCTAGGGTTATTGGGTCTGCCTGCGATGCCATTGGTCTATTTAGGTATGTTCTTACTGATCTATTGGCGTCCCTTACAAAGCCTGGGTTTTGGGGGTTGTCATTGGGGGTGAACTGTTTCTCTAGCGTCACGGCTATGGCTTCTGCTTTCTCAGAGCTTGTGTAAGCCATGCCGTTCTCGCCGTGTATGGCTGGGACTGATTGTTTTTTATCAGATTTTAATTGTTTTGATATTTTCCAGATTTTGCTGGAATCTAGTGCGGCGTCTGTAACGTAGTTGTTCCAGTTGTTTGTTTTTATTTGTTTAACTTTAAGCCTTACTTGTGCCCTAAGTCTATTGTATACAGTTCTATGGTGTGGGGTTCTGTACCTTTGCCAGTCTCTCCTCGCCTCTCTTTTCTGAGCTATCAGAAAGTCAAGGTCCGGGTGCTGGGGTCTTAGGTCGTGTCTTACTATTTCTAAGGTTGTGTTGGATCTGTAGGCTTCCTGAACAGTGTTGGTAAATAATTGGAGTGTAGCGTCGGCTTCCTCTGTTGTTGTTATGTGGATGGTCTCGGGTAGAGAATGATTCAGTGATCTTTTAAAGCCCTCCCAATCGCTTGTGGATTTTAGTTGTTTTAGGCCTTTTATTTCTATGTCTGTATTAATAGTAATCTCGCACAACATGGGGTTGTGGTCAGAGTCCAGCTCTTTCAATACTGTTAGCTCCTCCGACGTCACCCCCACGTTGGTCAAGACCACATCTATAATATCGGGTCTTTGTAGTGGGTTAGAGGGGTAAAAAGTGGGTTCGCCAGGCCCTAACACTATGTAGTCGTTTCTGTCTGCGTGGTCGTTGAGTGTCCTACCGTCCCTTGTGGTTAGTCTGCTATTCCAGTTTTGGTGTTTACTGTTTAAGTCCCCTGCTAAAAATATTTTGTCGGAGTCAATGATTGTGTCTAAGTCTTGTTGCAGTAAAGTCTTGGTCGGTGGTTTATATATGGCTGCGAATAGGATACTCCCGCTTTTGGTATTTACTTGGATTGCTGTTGCTTCTAGGTTTTGTAGATTTTGGTAGATGTGGCGGTAGTGTGGTAGATTGTTTTTGATAAGGACCGCAGTTCCCCCTCCCCTGCCGTTGGGTCGGTCGTTCCTGTATATATCATAGCCCAAGAAGTGGATATTTTTGTTTGGGTTTAGGTGTGTCTCATTTATTAGTGCTATATCTATTCCATAGGTTTTGAAAAGTTCCTCCAGTTCTTTAGCTTGCGTGAGTATCCCGTTCGCGTTCCATATAAAAAACACGTAGTGTGTCCTTAGTCCAAGTCTTTGGTCCGTTAGTCATCCTGCTTTGTAAAATATTCAGTCACACTTTCTATTAGAATGAACATTTTGTCTGTGGAGTTCTCGCATTGACTTAGTCTTGCTAGATAAGGTTTGAAATGTGAGATTATTTTAAAAATGTTTAATTCTTTTAGTAGGCCTAATAGATCTTTAATATCTGTCAGGATTGAGTTTTCTTGTTGTGGTTGTGCGCGGGCCCGCTGTCCTTGGACTGCAGCCGCGTAGCTCCGGTGAATGCCGGCCGCTGTTGTGTTGTCTTTCTTTGTGAGTGGCGGGGGGACACGAGCCTCCTCTGTGGTTGGTTGGTTGTGTCTGGGTCTCAATTGGGGAAGCTGCTTGTTGTCGCCTGGTGTGTTGGGGTGTGTTTGTTTGAACTCTGTTTGTTTACTAAAGTGGCTTTTCTCTTCTCGAGTAAATCCACATAAACTGGACACTTGCTGTAGTTAGCCGTGTGGCTACCTCTACAGTTTATGCATCGGGCGGGGGTGGTATTTTCTTTTTTGGGGCAGTCTTTGGTCTCGTGTAGATTTGTACACTTGACGCATCTGGGGATATTTTGACAATTGTTCTTAGTGTGGCCGTATCTTTGGCATCTGTGACACTGCGCTATTGTGTTTGTGGGTGGGATGTATGGTACTATTTTGACTCTAGTGTGGTTTAAGTACTCAATTTTGTAGATGTCGGATGTCTGTGCGTTTTTAGCGATTGTGACTTGGAAGGTCGGCAGTAGTGTCACTGTTTGTGTCGTGTTGTCAGCCTGTGCTTTTTTGGTGAACTGTCTTACGTCGGTAACGGGGTATCCTAGCCCCATTAGTTCTGATTGGATGTCCTCAGTGGCCATATTGGGAGGGAGCCCCTTGATAACCACTTTGACAGGCTTGTCCCTTGGCAAAGTGTATGTGTGAAATTCTTGCTTCATGTCCTTGAGCAAGTGTTGAATCAAGTCGTAGTCTTGTCTGTTTGTTGTGTGAATTTTGAGCCCATTTGTCACGTATGTTATTTTGATGTCGTTTCCCATTTCTTTGGCCAGTTTTGTGATTCGGTTATAGTTTGATGTGCCCAGTGTTACTATCGGTGGGAACCTTCTGATGTTGTTGGTCTGTGGTTGGTCGTGTTTGTCTTGTTGTGTGGGTCCTACTTGTGTGGTATTTTGGTCGGCAGCCTTTGTTAGGGTCTCGAATTTGTTTGTCAGTGTCAGTGTTTTTTTGGTGTGAGTGTTTTGCCGGAGTTTGCACTTGCGCTTTCTCCCAAGCTTGTCGGCTAAGGTGAATTTACCTTGGCCGTCTGTGTCAGCTTCCATGTCTGATCCCTCGGTTGATGTGAATGACATGTCTGATTCTGTTGGGTTTTGTCTCGGTTGTTTTGGGGTGGCCATTTCACACAGCCCTGAAAAGGGCAGGCTAGTGGCCAGTGTGGAAGGGCTACTTGGCCCCCCTCTGTGCAGTGTGGGCGGGCTTGGAATGTGTTGTGTGGTGGTCACGGAAGACAGACTCCGACTACGAGGTATTGTTTCGTAGCCGGTTTCGCTTTACGGTCTACTGTGGCTTCGTTGGCACCGTTAGGTATCAACCACAGTAATTACCACCGACAGTCTGTCCCGAGTTTAGTGGCGTGTGTATGTTCGGGATATAGAGTGTAAAACTCTAGGTAATTTGCTCAGATTTGCCTTGAAAAAGGCAGGTTTGTCTTGAAAAAGACAGTAGACAGCTCAATAGAACACCTGGTGGCTCGAATCTCAGAGAACGAATAACGTCTTCGTCGTTCGTGCGTTCGTCCCAATTTTTGCTTCAATGAGGCCTGGTTATATTCAAAAGCTGTGCCCACAGCCCTAGCCAATAATATCACAGAGATGCAAAATGGTCAGGTATTTATGTAATTTTACACGTTTCTGAAAAATTCTTCCCTATCCACTCAGCGTCTAGGAATTATTGGATTGGGGGTTTCTAGTAGACAAAATGGAGATGACCTTTTTAGGTTGGCGTCACTGGTGGAGAATTGGTAGGACTGTTTCACGAACGTGGGCTATGAAGCAGCCTCAGCTCTCAAAGTCGGCCGGCTTCAAGAGGATGTAAAGAGCACACCTTCTCATTGATGAAATGATATTATTCAAAGCATGTGGCATTCACAACGCAACAATCTCCTCCCCTTAGGAGATGGAAGGAGTCCAGAGTATCATGCTAAAAGCAACGCCCAAAGATGGCATAATCCTGGAAGCAGCACTGGGAAGATTCTTCAGATTCAACCATGGAGCGACTGTGGTGTCTAGTAATGCGTGAACTAGGCAGCTTGGGTTAGAGGAACATCACTGCGAGACCATTCACACCACCCAACTGCCAGCCAGGACACCAACATTTTCCTGTCCCAGGTCACGCGATGTACTCCAGTGTTCAAAACTAGCCACATTTGTACATGGTTCATCAGGAAAGACTTGTGGATCTAGTATGACCACCTTGGAACCAGGCTCTATCCTTTTTCAAGTTTACTCGTAATAATGCATATCTATGTGATTGGGCTGAGGACATCCAAAAAACACTAGAAAGCACCAAGCTCAGTATATCACCACCCAATTATTCTTCAGTTGCAACCAAGAGGAGGAAGGAGAATTTTTTATACATACCGTACACATTTTTTATAAACAGTAATATTCAATTTAATCTTAATAATATATATATATATATATATATATATATATATATATATATATATATATATAATACTTCAAATTTATCCCTACTATAGCTTACTTACGCTCTAGCCTATTTTATATTACTCATATAATATATGTTGCCATTAAGACGTCACAATCTTTCATACAATGATTTGAAGAGTTTATCGATAAACATAGTCCAAATCGGTATACGCTCGTACAGTGAGCTAAGTCAAAATCGAGAAAAATTCTAATTCATGTTATTTGACTAGTAGATCACGCATCAACAATTCAAAATCATAGTTCCTATGCTAGATAGCTAAATTTAATATTTACAAAACAGTTGTATCCTATGTCCATCCAACCAACTATCATATAATAGATTCTATTATGGTCCTTTAGCTACCTAGCAAAGTTTTTCAGTTACAGTCTACTTAACCTATTAAAATGGAAAACTATATCAGAATTATACCTTTTTACATACTAACCTATCCTCTCATCAGGCAAGAAGAGGGGAACCTCCATTGGCAGCTCCTTGGACAGACTGACGTGACATCTCCCAGTGACTGCGGAATCTTCCCAATCTTGAAGTAATACGGTCACGGGGGTAAGGAACTGAAGCACCCACCAAGGCCTAGTCCATCTATTGTCCATCTTACCCGTGGTCTTATTGGCCGTTGAACTCAAGGGGAAATTGCGACAAAGTACAGTCCCCCACAGAAAACGGGACTGGTATCCTACCCCTATTATGCGTGGAGGCCGCATTATTTTGCACTTTCTTTAAGTTCTTAAAAACATATTGGCCCCTATCCACCAGGGTTATGCCTTCAGTTTCAACCAATATAGGGCCCATATTCCACAAAGCTAGCAAAGAGTGAAATCTCGCACCCCAAAAACTGACGCAGAAGATGCAGCCGTGTATTCATGGTAAGAAGAGATTAATGTCACATTCATCAATTACATGTCCAGACACATCACAACTACGCATGCCAATGAAAGATAGATAAGGCCACCTTAAGATTACGATTATTTACTCACCTCGGTGGCGTAGTTAGCTGACGTGCTAGTCATGTTGAGCTTGAATATTGAGGACAGGGAGATCGATGTTCAAATCTCGGTCGGGTGATTTGGGGTGTTTTTTCCTAAATGGTTTTCCACTTTCTCTCCAAGAAAATGCGGGTTCACTTCCTCTAAATTCAACCTTACCAATTCCTAATCCATTAGCGTAATTAGTACTTAAATTTATAACCCAAACAGGTAGTAAAATTTGGTGCTAAATAAATTAAATGTTTAAGATTAAACCTTTCTACATGATTCGGGCAGGGATAATGAGGGCTGGTAGTAGTGTGTTTTACGCCCCACCTACAACACATGTTCTTGAACTCAGACGAACGGAAGCAAGGCACAGTGTCAGTAACTACCATCCAAGACTCACCAAACACTGCCCAAATGCGTAGGGTAAGCGCGTTGGCAGTAGTGCTCGCTTTCGTGTTTCTTAAGGGGAGGAGAAATACAAATTTGGAGAAGTCATCCAACAAAACCAAAACACAAATATTTCCCAAGGAAGAGCGGGAAGGGGTCCCACGAAATCCATAAACTTTTTTCACAGGAGCGTTGGGCGATATCCGCAGAGCGAAAACCAAATTTGTAATTTTGAGATGTTTTGGCCTTCTGGCAGGCATTGAGTGACGTACTTCTTAATGAACTGTTATATACCTGGCCATAAAACTCTTACAAACTTTGTGGTAAATTTTCAGTATGCAAAAATGACCACCCACAACAGAATCGTGAAAATAATATAGCAACATGGGGCGAACTACATATGGGTTGACAATTTTCTTACATTTATTCTTGCCTAACCTAACCACCAACAGATCTTTGAAAATAGCATGAGATCATATATTTACACCATCCAGAAGCTTGTTAATGATTTACATGCACCAGTCGTCCTCCCTTTGATGATAATGGTTCGATATAAAAGACTCCAAAATTTACTGAATGACTGATCACGGGGGAAATAATGTTTCGGTCTTCGAGGAATCCACATCCTCATTCATTCTCGAGAGCGCATCAGCCGTGACATTAAGTCGCCCAGGAATGGGTTGCACAGAAAATGTGAAAGACGCCAGACCCAACGCCTAATTTTTCCAAGTTGTTTCGGATGACGTAACAATCAGGATAGATCCATATTTTCTGTGTAGAGCTCAAACTCGCGTTGCTCAAGATAATTGGAAAACTTCCCTGTGCTATTAACACAAGTTAGGCACTACTTTTCCTGCGCACTGTACTTTATTTCGGCCAGAGAGCGAGTCCTGATGGCCAAAGATAGTGGCCTGACACTCTCCAAAGTATGCTGTGACAGTACCGCACCCAGGGTGACTGATGATGCGTTCACATGCAGGATAAATGGAAAAGAAAAATCAGACATATGCAGCACTTCCAAAGACACAAGTTTACCTATGATGTCCCTAAAGGCACGATCCTGCTCATCCTCCCATGTAAAACGAACACCTTTTCTCTTTAAAGCATTAAGGGGATTAACATGCTCTGAGAACTTCGGAATGAATCACGCATAGTACGCACACATATCTATGAAGCGCATCACGTCTTTCAAATTTCTGGGAGGGGGTAATTCAATTATGGGTTTAATCCACTCGGGGTCAATGAATAAGTTTCCAGACGAAAGAACATTACCCGGTTATTTAATGCTTGGTTTGGCCCAGGTCACTTTATCGGGATTGACAGTGAGGTCAGCACCCCGCAGGCGGCTAAGTACGGTCTCTATTGCACCAAGTGTCGTTCAATGGTCTCACTATACATACAAATGTCATCTAGATAGTTGATCACGCACTTTTATTTTAAATCAGCAAGGATTTGATACAAAATCCTACTCAATGCTTGACTATCAATGCTTGCCCCCAGGGTTACATAGTTGAATTCGTAAAGTTTCCAATGCGTGACAAAGGCCGTTTATTTCTTGGATTCCTCAGCGAGAGCGCACTATAAAAAGTCAGCACTGAGGTCCAACAGGCTGTAGTACTTGGCATTGCCCAAGTGTTGGAAGTGTTGGGTATTGGATATGGGTTGAAAATAATCTTTTTATTAACCTTCCTTATGTCAACTCTCAGTCTATGACCCTCCCCCTTCATGGAAATGATGAATGCCGGACTGGCATAGGGAGATTTAGATCAACAGATAATCTGTATACTTTCCAAGTCCAAAATTAATTCCCTAAAGATCTTCATTTTTGGAGGGGCAAAGGAATAAGGGCTTACCTGACTGGAACCTCAGTGACAACAATGTCATAAGGGAAAACGTCACACTTGTGATGACATTTATTTCATTATTTTCAGCTTGGATGATGAATAAACCCTAAAATAATTGTATTATTATTATTAGCACCGCGTCTTACTACCCGTTCGGGTTAAACGCATAAAATAATAATTGTAGATGGCCACTACGATTATTAAATCTATCTACGGGGAAATAATGTTTAGATTGCCGGAAGCTAAACTCGCTGACAGTAAAAGACTCATATCTACTTCCTTTCACCATATCTACTCTAGATAAACTCCTTGGAGCAAAATATATCTCTTCCATAGATTTGAAAACTGCATTTTGACAAATAAAGTTATCTAAAGAGAGTAAGCCTCTCACGGCTTTTTCAGTACCAGGAAGAGGACTTATTCAATTTACGCGTATAGCGTATGGCCTTACGAACGCCCCAGCTAGTTTTCAAAGATGAATAGACCGAATCTTTGGACCGGAACTGGAACCCCATGTGTTAATTTAATTGGACGACCTGATCATAGTAACGTCAGACTTTATCAGCTTGCTTAAAGAAGCGATAAGACGCCTGAAAGAAGTGAATCTCAGTATCGATACCGAGAAGTGTCAACTCTGTAAACAGCAGTTGAATTACTTGGGCTACTTGGTAGAACAGAAAGTGTTACGGGTCGATTCAGAGAAAGTCGCTGCCATCGTGAACTTTTCCACTGAAAGAACGTCAAAGAGATAAGAAGCGTTTGAGTTTAGCCTCTTGGTACAGAAGATTTGTGAGGTAATTTTCCAGTAAAAGTTCAATTCTGACCGAATTGACGAGAAAGAAATCCCAATGGAACTGGACACGAGTGTGTGAGGAAGCCTTTAACCAATTGAAGAAGACTTGGTTAATGCACCAGTTCTATCATGCCCGAATTTTTCCAGGGCGTTTACTCTACAGATAGATGCGTCTAATTGAGGTATAGGGGTAGTTCTAACACAAGAGTTGTATGATGGAGATAATGTGATTGCCTATGCGTCGCGTTCGTTAATTAATGCTAAACGCAAGTATTCCACCACCGAGAAGGAGTGCCTCAGTGTTATTAGGGCTATGGAAAAATTCCGTCCGTACTTATAAGGTTATCACTTCACCATTATCACTGACCACTATTCTTTTCTGTGGTTAACCCGTATGAAAGATCCTAAAGGAAGACTGGCCAGATGAGCTGTAAGAAACCAGCGGTACGACTACAAGCTTGTTCATCGAAAAGGAGAACTATACGTTGTTACAGATGCCTTTTCGAGAGCTGTTGAGCAGGAAGCCTTAGTAGCAGAACTTCAAGATATCCCCATGAAGGACAAATGGTACCTAAAAATTAAGAAGAAGTTAAAGGATCAGCCTGATAGCTACCCATGCTGAAAAGAGACAGGGGTCTGCTGTATAAGAAACTAGATAACAGTATTTTGTCTACCGAGGATAATGGGTGGAGGCTAATTGTACCCAAGGAACATCGTGCATCATTGATGGGCTAGGGACATGACAGTACTACCTCAGGACACATGGGGATTTACAAGACATATCGTCGAATAGGAAAGGATTATCACTGGCCCAAAATGCTTTCTGACGTGAATCGTTACATCAGGAATTGCAAGGTGTGCCACAAATATAACTCCGTACAACAGAGACCATCAGAGATGTTGACGAACCGGAGAGTAACTCAACTGTGGGATATTTGGAATTTGGACCTTATGGCACCACTTCCGAGATCCTCTAAAAATAATAAATACTTGCTAGTGGTTGTGGACTTATTTTCTAAATGGGTATGCTTTTTTCTCTTAAGGGAAGCGAAGGGAGAGACTGTCACTAAATGCTTCGAGGAAAACTTGGTGATGGAATATGGGGTGCCACGGGCCGTGGTATTTGATAACGGGCCTCAGTTCATAAGTGACAAATTTAGGTCAAAGTTAGCAGAGTATGGCACAAATATTTGGTATTGTCCACCTTATCACCCACAAGCAAACCAGGTGGAGAGGGTGAATAGAGTCCTCAAAAACATGATGGCCTCTTATGTGAAGGGAAAACACACTACCTGGGACCAGCATTTACCCAATTTGTGTACGCCATCAGAACCGAAGTTCATGAGAGCACCGGATATGCTCCCGCAGATTTGTTCCTGAGTTATGAGATGAGACTGGAGCACCTACCCAACGCTGATGATGACGACTGTGCAGCCTTAGTAGATTTTTGAGATCGTTCTACTTTCATCCAGAGAAAAAAGGAACGGACTCGAGCCTTTTGCGAACAAGCTAGTACAAACTTGGATTAGACATATCAGAAGAATAAGCATTAATATGACCTTCACCATAAATACGTTGAATTTGAGGTAGGCAATCTAGTGAAGAGGAGAAACCTTTTTCTTTTGGACGTGGCAAGGAAATGTACAGCTAAGCTAGCAGCTAAACTAGAGGAGTTTGAGGAGGTATGATGAAATTTATTTCGTCAGCTTTCAGCTTGGCTAGTGGATAAACCATCGAATAATTGTAGATGGCCATCACGATTATTAAATCTATCTATGGGGTAATAATTGCTTGGAAACCGCTAGAGATGACAACTAGCACCACCCACCTGGATTTCTGAACTAGATAGCTGAGAGTAAAAGTTGGCAACAAGTTAAAGGGAGGAGCAAGATGGCAGAGGTTGAGTCGAGAATCGAGAAAAATAAAATGCTGATAGCATTCGAACGCCAATTAATACGAGGCGAAGGCAGGAATTTTCTTTTTCTGTTCACCGTGGATGTGCGAAGGAGAATTGAGACTACCATCAAGATATGATTCCGACGTGTAAAAGTTATTTTCCAAGTGCAGTTTTGTAGCTTGGAATGTATTTTCTTGTTTTATTTTAAAAAATGTTTATATTTCTTATTTGTGAGTTATTGAGTCTGGAAGAAACCCCTTTCACGGGTAAGTGTATTTTTTCTATTCGGGCATCTTATTAATAGAAGATTATCTTATTTACTGAAATTATCAGACATGTGGGTCAAAAATATGTTTTGTAGTAATGGGTGCACGTCTACTTGGAGCAGGAATAATGGCGTTAGTGTTTAATTCTTAGCTGGTTTGCAAACATCTCGTCCTGAAGGATATGTAGGAGTTTGGTGGCTAACATGATCCTGTGGGAGGAGATTCTAGACCCTCACACAGTCCTACGAACGGCTAAACCGTGTCAAGCCACGCAAGTTACACGGGCAGTTTCAATATAGACCTGTCCTTTATTTATGTGAATAAATATATAAAGATATATTTCACCCCATTTTGGAATCTTAAGTTTCATGTTAGGCCATGACTGGTTTAACTAATGACTAGTTTGGACCCTCAGCGAGTAGTGCGGTAGGAATGGAACCCTGGGTTCGTACCCAAACCTGTGCTATTTATAGAATTTTTGTGTTCAAGAAGTTTACTTGAGGCCATATATATATATATATATATATATATATATATATATATATATATATATATATATATATATATATATGCTTGGGTATATATATATATGATTGGGTATATATATACTTATGATGTTGCTTAAGCTTATTCTGGAATTAGAAAGTTTAGTTAATACTTTTATGTTGCTTAGGCCTATTCTGGAATTAGAAAGATTATTTATACTTGTGATGTTGCTTAAGCCTATTCGAAATTAGGAGGTTTAGTTGATACTTTTTCTGTTGCTTAGCTTATTCAGGAGTTCGAAAATTTAGTTGATGCTTTTGATTTACAAAGTGCAACTAATTTGGTTTAGGGGGTTCCCTGAAATTATATTTACACTTAATAATAATAATTTTTTGTCAAACAAATCTTTCCCACCCTGTTGTCGATCAATCTTATGTACCTGCAAAATTTACCTTATGTAAACCATCTTGTGAAACTTTCTAACCAAGGTCATATTTATATTAAAATTTTAAAGTAAATCTGTGTATTAGACATTTCATTTTCTGGATGACTAACGAGTTGTAGGGAGTTAAACTGGATTTTTCTTGCGGTCACCGTAACTGGCAGCCGACTTTAAATTTAACTGTAGTTTAGGTTTAATGGGTCTTGGTTCCCAAATTAAATAAAATCAAGTCACTACACCTCGTTAGCTATCGCAAACTCCAACCCACACCCAACTCATCTTGTAGCCAGCCGCGCATCTGTACCAATATTTCAAGAGAAATATCATTACAAATTTACCCTCCTATTAGGGGTAACATCCAGAAATTTCCTAATGAGATTATCCACAGCCTGCTCAATATCAATGACAGGACATGACACACTTTTTGACCCATTACAGAACCTCACTAACACTTTAGGGCAAAAATTAAAACGAACACATCTCGAAGCCAAATCAATAGACGCTCTAGTTTTCCACAAAAAATTCCATTCCCAAAATAACTTCAAAGGAAAGGTGTGGAACAAATAATTTATGTTTCCAAGAAAAACTGTCTATCTTCACAAATAGACATTCTAGCTCACTTACATCACCCAACCATCGCCAATCACAAACTTCCTATGGTCTACGCGACACGCTACCACCTTAACCTTAGATCCATACAGTTTAGTTAAGAAATCCAAATAATAAATGAACCACACGATCCAGTATCCAGTAGTGAGCACCCTGTGCACGTAACTATTAACAGAACCACTACAGGAGTAAGGGGAAGTGACTTGCTGATACTACCTGTGGCAGAAACATTACAATGCTTACAAGCTACCCGTTTCCTGAATGACAATAATACTATGAAAATTCCCCATTTAATGTCACTTAAATATCAAATAGCGGATAACTTTATTTAGGGGCGGGTTCATCGACAGGACTATTGAATCTAATGGAATCTGGGGTCCCAGAACTTTTAGGCAAGCTAAATCTGAAAGTTACAAAGCTAGATCCACGACCCACCTTGCTAACTGGGAAAGTCTCCAGGATTTCTCAATCCGCTAAGAGAGAACCATCAATTTGAGCAGATATACAATACAACTCAGATAAAGATCAGGGTTGAGTAGAAATAACAAAGTGTCTAGGGGTTAACGGGGACGCGTTCTCAAGAATGATTTCCACTACTTTTTGCTCTGTAAAATGGAGGCAAGGTATTTCGGCCACTTCTGATACTAAAAATCGTATTTTTCAAGTGAATATCCATCACTCCATCTATATATCTATCTGTAAGATGTTACTATATTTCTAGCTTTACTAAATCTGTCTTTCACATAACTATTTAGAAGACTATAGAAATATCATAGAGAAGATTATATGCGTATTTCTACAACTTACATTTTTCTGTTAGAAATATAACTAAATTTATAATTGTCTATACATATTATTTAGATTTCTAAGACGTATGGGTAAATCACACAAGTAGCACTAATTGCTACTAGTAGATATTACTGTAGGACTCATAATCTCTAACTCACAGGGGGACATACATAGAATACCAGTTCTAGAAATTAAATGTGGCTCTGGATGGACTTGAGTTTTTAAGCTCAGCCAACTCTTTAATACAATTTAACAATCAAAATACATATATAACTGGTACTAATAACTTACTGTTGCTCTGTCTAAGTTTAACTTCTTATATTCGACCAGTTGATTAATCCACTTCCTACGGTGCACGCTATTTTGGGAAGAAGGGAAGCGAATACTTCTCGAAACACAATCACTTGTAGGGTCATCACCTGAAAACACCACCAGAGTAAGAGATGACTATTACTATTAGGTGTTATGTTTTAACACAGGTCCATTTCTTTGTCAGTGGACATAGACCACCAATACGCCCTACCCTCTGCCCATTCATTTTCAGCCATCGTCAGTGGTCCGTCCGGCGGTGTTAAGTCACATATTGTCAACAAATTTATCCGTAAATTGGACAGAATATGCGACGTTAAATTTGAAAAAAAAAAAAAAAATCACCTGGCCTTATGGCATCCAGGATTTTAACAGATCTTGTCATATACTGTAAGGGTTTGCCAGAAATAGATGGCAACTGTAATAAATCTCCATAGCTTATTATCCTTGACGACCTGGTGAATGAAGCCAATGAAGTGGTCGTAGATCTTTTCACCAAAGGATGCCACCACAAAATATAAGCGTCATTTGCTTTATATTAATATATTACAGCTGGGTAAGATCATAAGAGGCATTTCCTTAAACTCACACTATATTGTGTTATTTAAAAATCCCAGGGATAAAGCTCAGATACAACACTTTGCACAACAGGTTTGCCCTGTAAAAACATGTACTTTAACAGGACGCCTACACAGATGTCACAAGTACTTTATATGGGTATATATTGCTAGATTTCAAGCAAGGTACACCCAAATAGTTCTGATATAAAAACCACACAAATATTGGGTGCTGCTTTTAGTAAGGGAGAAAGCGGTATTCTGTGACTCATTTGCATAATTGGATGGTGGGAGGGGGGATGGGGAGGAGATGTGAAGGGTTGGAGCACTCGATGGTGGCAGAGAGATGTGAGGTAGGGGGGTGAGGGGGTGTGGAGCACCTGGTATTTTCTTATACCTTAACATGGTGCGGTTTTCTGTGACTCATTTACATAATGGGTGGAGGGGTGGGTAGGTAGGGTGTGTGGGGGGTTGTGTCTCCTGGGATGCGGGGGGGATGTGAGGTGGGGTGGTGGGGGGATGACTGAGAGATGTGATGTGTGGTTGAAGCGCCTGGCTGACTGAGAGGGGAGACTTATACGGGGACAGGGATGAGAAGGTTTGTCTCTCGCACGGTCTAGCGGTTTTTTTCTCCTCTCTCTTTCATCATCATGACGTAGCGTATAGAACCTATGGGTAGGGCTGTAAGGTGCTCACACGGTAAAGTGTGTCAGGGTAGGCTTGACGTAGTGACTGGGGTGCACAGGTGTGGCAGCTGCACTTGAAAGAGCCGTATATTCTCATAACAGTCAAGGTATACGAGTAATATATTATCTGATTCACGGACTTTAGAACATAAATTTCTTTCTATGTGACATGCTTAGAATCATGATACTTTGTGTTGAGTAGTTTTCACATTGAGGGTCTAGATCCGTGTACTTTGTGGGAGGGGGATTATACATATCATAGACAATCCCCTTAGCATGTGTGTGTGTGTGTGTGTGCTAGGATAACCGTACTCAATCTAAGTCAATAAACATTGAATTGTTTTCAGGTTAAATGTGAATAGTTTTTTTGAAATGAGTTTAAAAAGGAATTGTTTACATCATTAACTAACAATACGAGGTTCGAACCTTGCTTCCCAGGATAATTGTACTCGAATATGTATAAAGCGTGAGTGGAAAACTATTTTGGGAAATTAAGTATGGACGAAAGTAGAGAACTAACCAGCACCGACGTCGAATAGACGTATGGCGTTTCCAAACACTGGGTGACTTCTAATTCTTAGACCTTTATACGTAAATCTTGATAAACACACGTTAAGACGACGTCTAAAGCGTCTGATTGCAACAC
>JBCFYV010003335.1:0-27819 GCA_039000515.1 Timema cristinae
ATATAATTAGTCGCATCGGTGGCGTAGTTGACAAAACGGCTTGTCGTGTTGAGCTCGACTTCTGAGGACGGGGGGATCGATTTTTCGAATCTCGGTAGGGTGAACTGGGGGGGTTTTTTCCCTTTAAATGGTTTTCCACTCTCCCCCACGCAAATGGGGTTTCCCATTTCCCTATAATTCAACCTCCCCAATTCCTTTAATCCATTAGCGTAATTAGTAATTAAAACGTTAAGCCGGTGCTAATATTATTATTATTATTAAATATAATATATAATATAATATAACATAATAATAATGTAGCAACTTCCTCTATTGTAGTCAACCAATAAAAATGGTTTGTTTAATAAGTGACAAATAACTTGTTTTTTGCTCTTTTTTTTTTAGAAAAATATCACCCAAAACTCGTTTTATTAGCACTGTATCAATAAGGTTTGGCTTGCATGTATAAGTTTATAGAATGGACACATCAGAGATGTGACATCAGCAGGTATATCCAGAATTTTCTGGCCACAACATTTAATTTCAAACAAAACCGTGGAGGGAGGGCGGGGACGAATCTGTCCTGCATGGAGAGAAATAAATATAAATAATTTCGTACAAAAATAAAATTGAAGTAGACCCATTTCTTGCACTCATTAATAATATTGGTATGATTTTTATAACTTTTAATAGAAAATATACTAATTTTATATACATTTTTTATTAAAAACTATTACATTTTCTATTAAAAAGTCATAAAATGTAGATTAATTATTAGTAGTGGGGCAACTTTAATATATTTTTTTACGAAATTTCTCGTGTGGAGGAATTTCTTGAGTATATTCAAGCTTAATTATTCAAATGTTTAGTCCAGTTAAGAAAGGGGAAAGGGAAAACTAATTACTACTGTATTTCTTTAACTACCCGCAGTTTATTACTACAGATGTCAAAAATCATAAAAAGGGAGTATTATAAATTTGAAAATGCTCTATTTTTAATTTTAAATGGTACTCATTTACAGAAACAATTTCCCTGACTTCTTCCCAGCCATAATGTTGATACTTTATCTGGTTCTACAGTACACTTTAGTGAATTAAAATCATGGCACGTGATTCATTCTGTCATCACTAATTACACTACGTGACAGAGTTTTCACTCTTTTAATTGTTTGAGAAGGATCTCTGTGCACCAGCAGTTATCACTGGCAGTATGGCCGATCAGTAAGTAGATATTTAATTGTAATATAATAGGTCACATTGCGTATTTCAGCATGTTCAGGACCTCAAGGTCAGTGTCATTAGTGGAAACTTTTTCACACCACAATTTAAAACCAATTTTTCACTGTGAGAGTGAGATTTCATATAAAAGAAAGGAGTAGTTTTCTCCAACTTGTTTCTTCATAAAACGAAACAATGCCGGGAAAAAACATTGGAAACTTGGCGAATTCCTTATTTGAAATAAAACTATCAGAAAAATTTTTTTTTAAAAAGACTATCCCCTTTTGGAATAAGAAGTCAAAGTTAATTTTCTTATAATAGTTGGGGGGGTTTGCGCATTGGTCTTCTTTGGTGTGAATTTTGGAAACCCTTCATTTTTAATTTGTAAAACCTCCCCAAACCCGGAAAGCAAATTTAAAAAATACTTTTGAAATAAATTTTCTTCATCTTTTCGCTGATTTTTGGGGTAATCGGAATTATAAGCATGGTTTAGATGATACCAAATAAGTACTTTTTTTTGAAGAAATACAGACAAAAAAAGGTAAGGTAAAAAAGTTTGTGCAATTGGGTAACAATGAATTAAATTTTTCTCCATGGCTTCCTAAAGCTGGGCTTTGAAGAAATCTTTCGTTCCTTTAGAAATCTCTTCCAAACTAATGCAAATGATAAAAGACCCCAACAAATGTTGGACACTGTCTGCCTTTCGATGAATTGGGAAAAAGGTGGATAGTTTCTTTTTACTCTTAGGGGCATGTATTAAAAAATTTCATTGAAGAGTTTTTTTTGCTTAATGGTTTCTAAAAATTTTTGTACTTTTTGACAACAAAAAGACAGTTTCCAAACCAAAAGAATCGAAGGAATGTTACGTGCACGTTTAAGCGTGCTTGCAAATTAAATATTTCATTTTCGAATACTGCTTGCGATTCTAAATTTGGACAACTTGGTTGCCCCATAATACCCTGTTCAAAACCTTTAAAGCTGTCCTAGTTCATTACCTGAAAATGATTTGTCAAGTTTTTTTAAAGTGATTGAATTGGAACAAATCTAAAAAAAAATTTCCTTTTTACTGGGGGTTTTGTGAAACCTTCATAATCTACATCCCTAACCAGATTTAAAGTGTTCAGTCCCTGAAAATTTTAAAAAAGCTTGTGGGCCCAAATTTAACAAAAACCCACTTGCAAATTCACCTTTTTAATTTTTTTTTCTAAAACTATATTCAACATAAATATAAAATTTTTATTTATTATGTGGATCAAAATATGGGGCATTTCTATGGTATTATAATGCCTTTTAAGTCTCCGTTTCCAGGTTAGCTTAAATTTTCAAAAAAAAAGTTTGAAATTTTTTCCCTCCTTATGTTCGGTTCCCTTTAAAAAGAAAAAGGACCATGTCAATAGTGCTTATTTCTTATTTTGTATAGTTGAGAAATGATGTCCCGAATTTTTTCCCGATGAAAATTCGAGAAATGTTTTGAAAATAACAAATCTTGTAGACTGCCTTTTTAGTGTGTTTTAGAAATTTTTTCATAATTTTTTTCAATCTCTGAATGATAGTACTATTCCCGGATTTTCTGAACTATTTTTCCTACTCCTTCATTTAAAAAAAAAAACAGCCCCGTTTTTAATAAACACCATACTTTTTTGGAATAGCAATAAAAATAAATCGGGATCTGGATTTTTATTCAAGTCTTTCCCCGGAAAATTTTTATTCTTTTTCTTTCCCTTTAGTTACATGGGAAGGATAAAGGGTTTTTTGTTGGCGAATGAAGTAAGAATGTTTTTTTCGTGTTATCATCAAAACTGTTTTAAAGTCTTCCTTAGTCTTAATGTCAAAAAAGATTTGATTGACATATTTCTCCCTGTTTTAGAGGGTTTGTCGATGAATTTGCATAATCAATCACTTTTATTGGGAAAGTTGAAACCTGGAATCATTGGGCACTGCAGTAACAATTAAGACTTGTGTCCAGAATCCATTGATAGCCAGGTTCCTTTTTTGTTCAAAAATGTTGTTGGGGTGCTACCCCCCTTTTGGTAGCTCGTTACTAAACAAATAAAAATAAAAAGATAATATAAAAATTAAACAAAAAATATAAAATAAATAATAATAATATAAAGGGGCGGAAAGAAATGTCAAAAGTGCTATTGCTATGTTCAACCCGACACCGTGGGGCGGTACTTAGCTGTAGCCTAATTTCCCAACCAACCCCCAAGATGCGAGTTGCAATTTTCAAATTAAAAGGGGGAAATATGGGAAACCCTATTTTATCCATTTCAGAAAGCCCAAAAAAAAAACCCCTTGTCTCACCAAGTTTTATAGAAAAAGTTAAGGGAAAATCCATAGGGAGTTGGGAAAGAAAAGAACAAGCAAAGGTAACAAATACACCCCAAGGGGCTAGTTTTTGGGGTGATTTTTTAAACATTTTGAAAATATGAAAATTTTGGTATTTAAACTTTGTGATACAATACTGGGTATAATTAACAAAGTAATACTCCTATATTAAGATATACAACGGATTTTTTTTTGGATTGACAGGAAACCCCCGTCCTAATATTGTGACCAAACAAAAAAGGGGGGTACTTGATGGGGAAGCGGTGGATAAAACAGGGGGGATTGGTGGATTTGGCACGTGACCACCCCTCCTGCTCTGTGTTTGGGCTGTCCCCCCCCTTCCCCCGCCCTCCATCCCTGCCCACTTCTTGTTTTGGTTTTTGGTTTTCCCCCCTCCCTACAACCCCGGCATTTTGGTTTTTTTTTTATAATTATCGTTAATTTTTTTTTTGTTAATTAATTAATTATTTAATTGGTTTTGGATAGAGGGGGGGAAGTTTTATTGGTGGGATAGGGGTGTTTTTTTTCATAATTGGGCGCGGGTTTTTTATTTGCTAAAGCATAGAGCCACTCGCGCTCCCGTCTTTCCCCCCTTTTGGTAGGATGATTTTTAGTTATTAGGGGTAGGATAGAGGTGTTTTTTATTTCATCAATTGGGCGTGTGTTTTTTGCTAAGATAGAGCCACCCCACCCTTTTTCTCCTGGATGCCGTAGTAAATGACAAAAGCTTTTGGCGGGGGCTCGTCCCTTCTGATGCCACTCAGCCTTTTTCACTTTTCCCCCCCACCCCCCCCCCCAGGCCGGGGTTTTCATCCTGGTTTTCCCCTCCCCCCGGTCATTCCCTTTCGGGGGGGGGCGACGTCCGAGAAATAACCTCCATTTCACCTTGAGGACTTTGTTTTTCCCAAAAAATAGAACCTGTAAGGCAGTAGAAAAACTCCCTTTTTTAAACGGTAGATTCCTTTTTACATCCCGTGAAAGGGGAGGGCCCCCCAATCAGTTTTAAAAAGCTCAATGCGCAACGGAGGAAAAATATTAAAATTTAATTTTTCAAAAACTATACCCCTATAAAATTTTAAAGCCCACTCAATGCACCAAATTTGCGGAGTCTTCGATCATGAGGGAGGGTAGTTTTGCGACCCCCTTTAGGGGTGAATTTACTGTTCTTGCTAAGTATTTTGTAATTCTTGTGTTAGTTTGGATTCGAACCAGAGACCCAAATTACTGAGCGCTTACCGACGGCCCGTTTAGTTAGTTCCCCCCTTTAAATAGGCGAAAACCCCGCCAACTTCGTAATGTTAATAATTCTCTCCCCCTCTCAAAGCGGACAAAAGTACAGATAAATTAAATGGTAACCTCGGAAAATTGTATCTGTATAACGAATTAAAAAGGGGTATTTAGTTATCTTTGCACGTAACAAAAAGGGAATGCCCACAGGGTTTAAAGGCGCTACTATAGCAAAAGACTTACTACAAAGCACCGTGATTTTTTTTTCCCTAGATATTTTATTTATAAATTATGTAAAAGTTATTTTTTTATGTTATAAAAAATTTTATTTCCCGCCAGATTTTTTTTCCGGGTTTTTAACATAGGGAACATGTGAAAAGGGTTTATACTTTTTTAAATATTATATTATATTAATATTATTTAATTGCCGTACAGGGTTTGCGTGCTTGCTTATCGGCCCCTAGATGGCATGAAAGCCATTTAGTTAATGAAGGTTTTGGAGAGTTTTACAAATAATAAATAAGTCAATGAAAGGGTTTTTTTCTTTAAAAAATTGCTGAATATTTACATACGCCCCCCCATGTAAATTTTTTTAAACAGTCAAAACCCCGTATTCATAGCAAGTCGGTGTTTTGCATAAAAATAATTTAGGGAAAAGAAATAAAAGTTCGTCTGAATTCCTATTTAAATATTCATAGTCTAAAGTCATGTGTTTAAGTAACTTTAAAACAGAACCCCCTTTTCATACGTCAAGTACCCAGTCGGCAAAGCCCTAAATAAATTGCGCTTGTAAATTAATTGTTGATTGTAATAAAAAATATTAAGAATATTTGTTAATATTTAAGGTAAGGTGACGGGTTCACCACGGTATTTAATATTTGGAAGTTGTACCGATTTGCCTCAGTGTTCGAATCAAACCAATGATAAACCCCGCTAAAGATAGGAGCGGAAATGCCCCCGCTTTTTTCCGAGGGTGCGGAAAAAACACCTTTGGTTACTTTTGGGGGAGGGCTGAACCTGGGAATGGTCGTACCGAACGGGAATAAAAACCCGCGACCCCCGGGCTTTGGGCAGTGACCCCCTTAGATCCTACCTGTGATGCAGGTGAATAACAAAGCATACGAGCAAGTATGTTGATAGTACTACCCCCGGTAAAGGTTTATGCTCTTCATACTATGTTTTGGTCTTTTTTCCCAAACAAATTAAAATATTTAAGGTAAGGTTTCAATTTCCAAACCCGGGACCTCGGGTTAGTAGCCATTGCTCTGCCCACGAGCTATCCAGGATTCTTTCCGTGCTCGGGTCTTTCTTCACTCATTTTTAAGGCATTGGAAAGAGCACGAGCAGGCACCTCCGCCCCTTTCGCTGGGTCGATGCGATACTGAAATAACGGGATTTACAAAGGGCTTATGGAAAGGTCGTGTTGCGCATGCGCAGGACAATTAGAGATTAGGTCTTTACAGATGGCGGGGCTTTTTTGAAGGGGGTATAATAGAACCCGCTCATTACTTTTGTCATTTTCAATTTTTGTTTGACCCCGCCGAACATCAAAAAATGATTTCGAGCGCTAGAAAATTTTTTAATTTAGGAAAGTTTTTTTTCTTTTTATTTTTTTTAACTGGTGTTTTTTTTTTTTTTGTTAAAAATTACATGGGGTTACAATGGTGTTCTCTTTTTTTGTTAGTTGAAAAGCCCCCGATATTGGAGGGGATTCAACCAGGATCCCAATACCCTGGACCAGTGCTATTTTTGATGAAAACGGTTTGCAACGTGAGGTAACGCGTCGTGGGAAGTAACAGACTAAAAAAATATATATTGGATCTTGTTGTGTTTTTTTTTTTTTCCCTTAAATGTAATTAATTTGTATTTATTTATTTCAGACTATGGATCCTTACGGTTTAGACAAAGGGGCTTCGGGGGTGCAAAAACCCGTCAGTTGTAGAGACATCGACTCCCCGGAGGCGCCCTTACGAATCGGTGCCCTCCGACCCCCATGATGTCGCCCCCGGGCCCCTCCTGTATCTTTGCCCCCGCCCCCCAAACCACCGGTGCCCCCTCGCGCCTGGGAAATGCACCTCCCGCTTTTGGGCTTTTTGGAAACCCCTTGACCGATGTAGGGAAGTCCCTTCTACATGTGCCAGTAGCAGTGTGTTTCTCTCCTCGCAAATTTTCCGTTATATCGCCCCCAAGTCGAAAACAATTGCAGCGTGAGCTTGATACATCGTTTAGTGAAAAAAGAAGGGTGTTTCATTTTAAAGGCAAGGAAAAACTTTTTTGCTATTAAAGTTTTTTTTAAAATCCCCCCTGTATGATTTTACGAGCCAGGGGGGGGGGGACCCCTTGGTTCAATTCCTCTTGGGATAAGCGAAAATAGGGTTTTTTAGTCAACATTTTGTTCAAAAAGGGTCCCGGGTTCAAAGACAGAAAATTATAATTTCGTTTTAAAATGGATGAGTACATTTTGTGTTCCTGGTACGGGTTCATTTCCTGTCAAAGCAGAAAATTTTAAAAATCAACACTTTAAAGTCCTTTTCCCTCTGCATAAAATAATTCCGTCACTTTTTTTTATTGTGTATAGTAAACCAATTTAAAAACATATGTTTGCAGTCCCACGGGTTCGAATCCAAACGGGGATGAAAATGAGATTTTTTTTTCTTGTATAAATTTTGTTCTGGTGACACTTTAGGCGTACTTTTTTAAATTCAGTTAAAATGTTTAGTGTTCTTATGTATGTTTACACTTTGCATTTTTAATATGTAAAATTTTTTTTATTAAGGGCTGTACTTTTTCCTTGTAATTTATTACCGTCTTTTTTTTACCGAAAAAACATAATCTTAAAAGTTGTGCTTATTTTATAAAAAAAGTAAGAGTTAAGGATCAGCTGCCTTTTGAACATATTTCAAATTAGGAGGCAGCTGTGCTTATGATAACCAAAAAAAGTTTTTTGAAAAGGGTTGAACATTTTTTCCCCCGATTTAAAGAAAGTGTTAAAAATAAAATTTTATACCCCTTTTAAGGTTTTAACTTTTTTTTGTTAAGTCGGCGGGCTGTTACCCCATATTATGCAGGCGTTAGAAAAAAATCTAGTATCAATATCAATTTTACGCAGATAATTCGGGTTTTTTTTTTTTTTAATAAATTTGAAAACATTGTAGTTAAAAAATTTTAAAGCGAAAAAAAGTATTTAAGAGTAATCTGGCTGTAAAATGTTTAATAATAATAATCAAAAGTTTTAAAGGGAAATGAGTTTGGCTTCAAATCTTAGCGGGAAAAACTAAAAAATTTTTTTTCATTCCCCCTCCGCCGCAAGTGCTGACGCATTCTGTAAATGTGGTTTACCCCCTAAAGAAATTTGGGAAAAATTGAAATGCTATAAAAATAATAATAATTAAAAAAATAATTCAAAAAGTATTAAAGAATGAGTTTGAGCTTAAATCTTGCAAGGAAAATAGAACAATTTTTTTCATCTCCCTCCGCCGAAGTGCGACCCCTTCTGTAAAGGCGGTTACGTCAAAAAGCAATTAAAAAATTGAACAGGCTATGTAATAATTAATACAAAAAGTATAAAGAGATGGTTTGAACTTCAAAAATTTTTGAAAAGGTAAATAAAGCAATTTTTTCACTCCCCTCCCCCGCAAGTGCTGAGATTCTGTAAAGGCGGTTCTTAAAGCAATTGAAAAAAAAAAACATGAAAAAAAAATTAAAATACAAAAATATTAAAGAGATGAGTTTGAGCTAAAAATTTAGCAAGGTAAACAGAGAAATTTTTTTCATTTCCCCCTCCCCCCAAAAGTGCTGACGACTTTGAAAAAGTCGGTTACGTCTAGCAATTGAAAATTAAAACCATCATTTTTATAATAATAATAAAAAATACAAAAAAGTTTTAAAGGAGAGTTTGAGCTTCAAATCTTACAAGGTAAAAGAAAAAATTTTTTTTTCACTCTCCCCCGCCGCAATGCGGGACGCACTTTGAAATGGCGGTTATTTCTAAAGCAATTGAAAATTAACATGCTATAGTAATAATAATAATAAAAAAAGTTTTAAAGGATGAGTTTGAATTTCAAATTTTAGCAAGGAAACAAGACTTTTTTTTCACCTCCCCTCCACCGCAATGGACGCACTTCTGAAATGGGGGGGGTTTTCGTCTAAAGAAATTTGAAAAATTTTTGAACATGCTAAAAAATAAAAAATACAAAAAGTATTAAAAGAGAGTTTGAGCCTTCAAATTTTGAAAGGGAAAAATAAGAAATTTTTTTTTTCATTCCCCTCGCCGCAAGTGCGGACGAAAACTTTTAAATGTCGGTTAGCTAAAGCAAATTAAAAAAATTAAAACATGTTAATAATAAAAACAAAAAGTATTAAAGAGATGAGTGTTAGGTTCGAATTTTTACCAAGGAAACTAGAGAAATTTTTTCACCTCCCCCCCCGCAACGTGCTCATTCTGTAAATGCTGTATCTAAAGAAATTAAAAAAATTCAAACATATTAACATTTTAAAAAAAAAAAAATTTTGCGCCTTTTGTAACAAGGCTTACTTTGACTGTGTTATATTTTGAATTGGAGGCGGAAATGCGGGATGACCACAGAGCCACCATCACCCACGGGGGGACCCCTCCACCCCTATTAGCCGCATCCCCCCACCCCAGAGAGAAGGGGTTCGAGCCCGTGTCCCTGCAAGCGGAAACATTTTCACTCGGCCCTTACGCAGGGGGGACGGAATTTCGAGCCCCGGGGGGGCGGGGGGGCGGGGGGGGAGAGGGGGCCCGTGGAGCCGGCGAAGCGGGACCGTTTTTTGCCCCTTCAACAGGGAAATTTAGTGGCCTTGTTTAATCAGAGGTGGGGAATTGAAAATGGCGTCCCTTTTCGCTCATAAAAGAGGGGATTAAACTTTTTGAGGCGTTTCTTTTTTTATGGGTAGAGAAATTACGTAATTTGGGTGCACCGCAAGCGTCGTGACGCAAAAAGCGGGTTTTTTTGAAAAAACCAATTATAATTTGCCCCTCGGTTTGCAGGACCATGGCGTTAGCGCGTGACCCCGAGGTTAATTTTGGGCACTGATCAATTTTAACCCCTTTTTTAGTCTCTTTAGACGGCAGACCACTAGCGTAGAGATGCTTGAAAAGTAAGTCGCGTGCTGAGAGAAATAGTTTGTTTTTGGTACGCCCTTTGTACGTTAAACTCCCCCATTTTAAGGGCCCCCGGGGGAATGGACGTTTTTGTGAAAATCTCTCCCGAAAAGCACATATAGCCGTAATAACAAGGGATCATTCGTTCAAAATGAGACAACTTTGTCTTCCCCTTGCATTGGTTGTCCCCCCAAAGCTATATGTGAAATAAAAGAAGGCCCGGGATGCATGGACGTAAACCCTTTTTTGACAAAATCAAAAGGGGTCGACCTATTAAAAAACTCGAAGCAGAGGAAAACTAGCGTGATGTGTGTGAATCTTTTGAAAGGTGGGGGCTATGGCTGAAACAATTTCAACTACCTTTAAAATAAAAATCACCGTGTTCGGGAACGTGGGGGGGAAACAGGTCTTGTATGGGGGGCCTAAAAACCTCGAACTTTCCCTTTTAAGGGGCACCTTGATTTGAATTTTCACGATGAAAGAAAAAAATTTTTTGATCATAACATCTTGAAGCCGCATTTAAGGTCGACTTTTGTCGCGAAGGGCCGTGTGCCATTTGATTTTTAAATGCCACAAGTGTAAACCCGCTGCAAAAAGTGACGCTAAAGGTTTTGTAGCGGGGGGCCGATCTGTGGTCTGAAAAAGACTGGGGCGTTGGTTCAAAATCGACGTGTTTTGAAAACCCAAAAAGCCCCTGGTTTTTTCAGGGTACGGTCGGTTGTAAATTCAAAAAGGTTTGTGAGGTTGCGGGGCAATTTTAGTTTGGAAAAAAAAAAATTTATTCACTGGGTGTTATGAGACTTTTTGTAGGTTGTGAACCCAACCCCCTTTTTGGTCATTTTGCATATAAGGGGGGCCCCCGTCAAAGCCGTCCGGGAAAGAGCAATTTCTTTTTGGGTTTTTATTTTTTGAATGCAGACAAAAAACGCTTCTTCAAGGTGCGGCAGCCAAACTTGCACGAAAAACCCAATGTGTGTGCAAACGTGTTGAAAGGTTTTGTGTTATATAGATAAAATGATTTTTCATTGCACCGTGTGGGCGATGGGACTGCATATTCAAGGGTGATACCCCAATGGCCCTTTTTTTTCGAATTTTTTTTTTAAAATTAAAGCTTAAAAATTTTTAAGGATATCCCCTCCTGGGCCCAAAACGCTAATCCTTGAGGGGAAATTTTATTTTAAAATATATGTGGGGGGGTTAAAAAAATGGACCCCCAAACTTATAAAAAAAGGTGGGAAATATGCCCATGCTTACGGCCGCCCACTTTATTATCACAAATTTTTTTCCCCCGATGTCGTGCCCAAATTCCCCAAAACTTTCGGCTTGGACGTTTTGGGCCAAAGGGACATTTCCCCCATTTTTTCAATAAAAAAGAAAAACCGGGGGGTAAGGGGGTCCCTTTGCCCCCCAAAGGAGGATGGATCGGTGAATTCGTTGAGGGAAAGGAGCATTTGGAAGGGGTATGAGCGTTGGTAAAAAGAAAACATGTTTTGTTTTTAAAAACGCGAGTTGGAAACTGTATTGTGTAAAAAGATTGAGATCTAGGGAAAGGCTGCCTGAAGTTTGGAAGATGCTATGGAAAAAGCAAAGGGGGACCTTTCAGGAGGCTTTTTTACGATAGCGGGGAGCGGCCATTTGTTTCCGCCAAAGTATTTAAAGGGAGATCTATGGGTATTTCCCTAACGGTGGTATCGGTGCGCAGACCAACAGTGCACGTCGCGTAAAATGGCTTGCTGGGGGGCCCACAACCGGTGTCTTATTCTTCATGCGGGTAAGGCCGGGGGGATATGGTTAGGGCGCGTTAGCGGTGTTTTTTAAAGGGGAGTACCCCAACCGTTTTCCCAGTTTGGGTTTTTTTAAATTGGCAGGGTGCCCTCTTGTTCCCCCGACGGGACCCCCCCCGTCAAAAAAAATAGCCCCCACGAGACATGGAGACCGTTATGAGGACCGGGGTTTTTTGGAAAAAAGGTTTAGAATGCGGCTAACGGTCGTAGAATGGGGGGAGTGCATTTTAATGCGATGAAACCCAGAAAAAGGACTTGCGCAATTTGACCCCGGCAGAGGTGCATACTAAAAACCCTTCAGTCCAGGGATGCTTCTTTGGCGGGGTAAAAAATTGTTTTCAAGCTCTTCCAGAAACAACTTTTTTGGGGGGAGAAAACAATATTGGATGTGTGTTAGTATCCATAGTTTGCAAGTAAAAAAATCCCGTCGGCCCCCCCAAAATTCACTTGGAACCCAAATGTCCGTTATATCAAGAGAAGGCATACCCAAATTTTCAGTGACGCCTCGGGGAGATTTTTTCCCTCCCCGTTTGCCTACCGGATGCCGCAGTAATGTCCATCTTGAGGAAATGGGGGGGGAGAAAAAACCGGGCGGTTCAGCACAACGACAAAAAGATCGCTGGTTACGGGCTCTGGGTGTTTGACGAACCCGGAAAGCCGTTGGAAAGGCTACCCCTTTAAAAAGCAGTGCAAAGTGTGGGAGTACAATGTATCTGTTTAAGTGACGCGTTTGGGGGTTTGTTTCAAGGCATTGATACTTTTTAAAAATTAAACAAAAGCCAGCGGATCCCAAAAAGGGGGTGTACCCACAGGGGGAAAAAAGTTAGCATCATTAAAAATTATGGGAAAAGGGGAAGGTTTTTTTTAAAAAAATAGTTTTCGGCTTGTTTGAAAAAAACCCTGGTCTCCCCTTTGCTAAACTTTTTTTAAATTCACTAGGGGGAAAATTTTTGGGGCAAAGCCCGATTTACACAGTAGCGTTTTTAAAGACTATCAGGGCGTCCACAAAATGACGGACCCTACATCCCGTGGACACGTCATGTGTAAATGATGGGTTTTTTCCTCAATTACAAGGTGCGCGTGACGCGTTGCGCCTAACCCTAAACGAGTGTGGCGGGGGTGCTACACGACTCCCTTGGTAGGTTGACTTTACGCATCTTGAAAAATTGGGGGACCGCGTTTTATATCATGATACAGTACGTTTATTCCCCCGAAGCCCGGGCGTTTGGATCCACAAGGGGAGACTTTTTAGGTGACCTATGAGAACCAGGAAACGGCCCGGAAAGCTACTTTTAGCCCCTTTGTATTGGCGGTCCCAAAAATTTACGCTTCCGGTTTTGCGTTGGGGGTGACCGCCAAAACAAAAACGTGGCAAGGTTCGCGGGGTCACCATAAAAAATGGAACCGAACGATGTTAAATTTGAAGTTTTGGGAAAACGTGGGCACCGACAGGCTCGGGGAAAATACATACAGATACGCACAAAAATTTTAAGAAAGGGGCTTGCGACTGTATTTACCGTTTTTGCAGGCTAAAGTCTACCGGCCCCTGTACACCAAAACGAGGATCAGTGATTTTTAAAAGTTTCCGTTTTTGGGGGATCAGGCCTTGTAAAAGCGCTCGCCCCGAATAAAAGGTGACATTTAGACGGGCAATAATCTCTTTTTTTTCTTTTTACTTGACAGTTCCCCTACTACCATTTTTCAAGTTTTAGATTTTTTCAATTTTTTTTTGCATGAAAAAACCCTATTTTTTTATTTTTTTTTTGCACCCCGGGTTACTTTTTTTTTTTTTTTTTATTTGCCAGTACAGTCCCTTTCCTACCATTTTTTTTTAGCAATTAGTTTCTTGTATATATTTTAATTCTGCCAAATGTTTTGTAAATTTTAAATTTTTTTTTTAAAACAAAACATTTTTTTGTATATATTTTTTTCTGATAAACGATTGTATTATTTTTATTTTAAATCAAAACATTGTTTTATAAATTTTTTTTTGTCAAATTGATAGACTGATTGTTAATTTTTTTATTTTAAATCTATTTTACATAAATATTTATTTTCTTTTAGTACCGAGGCCCCTATTCCCTATATTGTAAATATTCACAGTATACTTTTTCACTGTGGTAAACAAAACCACGGGTTTTAAAACAATTAATATATTGTAAAATATTCCGTAAAACTTTACACTGTTGTATATTTTTTTTCCGATTGTAAATAAATTTTAAAATTGTTTGGGGTGTTTTAACGTTACCCCCGCACCCCTCCCACCTATAAATACAAGTCAATTTGCAAAAAGCTCAGCTCAAAATTAGGGCAAGTTAAAATCCTTTTTTGGGCCTCAAAGCGGCCCCTGGCTGTGGAAAAAACCCTTTTTTTTAGCAACTTTTTTCCGTCCTTGGGCACAATGTGTGACGTTAAATTTGATAAAATCACATGGTATTAGCTTTAGGCAAAACCGGGGGTTCGAACAAAACGGGACAAGTCCCAGCATTTCTGTAAGGGTTTTTGGGAAAAGGAGAGTTTAATGACTTCCAAGCTGATTACCCGGACGATATGCGTGAAGCCAACAAGTGGTCGTCGATCTTTTCCCAAAAGGGTGCCCCCATAAAAAATTAGGTTTTGTACCTTTTAACAAAATATTTCCATCAGGGCAAGGCCAAAGAGACATTTTCCCTTAAAACGCACATTATATGGCTTTTTAAAAATCCCCCAAGGGATAAACTCGATTCAACACTTTTCACGCAAGTTTCCGAAAACCCCCGGTTTTACAAGAGGGTTCCCGAGCTAAAAAATACGCCTCACGGGTATTATTTTAATTTCAAACAAGGTTTCACCGAATGGTTCGATATAGAACCGCACAAAAAGTCGGCTGTGGTGTATCTACCGCACAAAAATTTTAAAAAAACCGACATTCCCCCTACTATTCATAACCATGAGTCCCAAAGTGCGAAGCGGCCTTGTAGTGCGTGTATCGATGAACCCCCGCAGCAACGAGTGCCTTGATGAAAAACAGCCGACAAGAAACGGTGACTTGTTTCGAGTGTGCTACAAACTTTAAAAGGAGGGTACCCCTGAAAAAAAGCGCAGAAAACAAAGTTACGTGCTCACAACAGGGGTTGGCAAATGGTCAAACGAGGGGGTGTGGAAGAAGAAAGACGAATCGTTCAGAAAAGGGGGAGGTTCTTGCCCACTTTTTGCCCCCCTTTAAACAGGGGGTCCCGGGTTTTTATTAAAAAATAAAAAAATGGAACACACGAAAAAAATGAATTTTGGGGTCCCCCCGGAAACATTACACCGTTCGAGCAAAAACCCAAAAAACGGCTTCGGCAAAAATCATGGTTCCCAGTTGGACAAGGAAATGGGAAAAAAACCGTTCAAAAAATTTCGACAAACTAAAGGCCCTTTTACCAACAAGGGTAAGCGATCTACACTTTATCAAAACCCCCCGCATTGAAACTCCCCACACCCCCCCCTGGGTCTGTATTCCATCCAACTGTATAATATGTACCGCAAGGACGTAAAAAATGAACTTTTTCTAGAACATATTAAGGCCCGAGCGCATTTTGGGGGCTCAAAGGGAAGTGATATTTTAAGATACGCTTTCGTGGTCCCAAAATTGTGGGTTTGCAAAAGATTGGTCAGAGCAAGAAGAACGCGAAAAAGTCAGGGTGGGGAGAGTTTCCACGGCGCTGAAAAATAAACGTTCCAAAAAAAATTTATTTTTGAACCCGAAACGTTTGGGGCCCATTAGGAAACCGAGCCCGTCCCACAACACTTTCCCGTCGCAACGCCCAAAGAAAAAGAAAAGAAGAGAGTGGAGAAAAACCCCGGGGGCTGCCATTTAGAGCTTAAGGAACGTTAGCCGACATCTATACGACCCTTTTTCATTGAGGGTTTGCAGTGGCGGCGTCCCCTAAGGTCCAAAAAAGATCCGAAAAGTACGAGAAATGGTTCGTGCGCAGGAGTTATACCTTTCAAAAACTGTGCAAAAAAATTTCCACGCAACAAGAAGGGTGTAAACATTTACGCTCTGGCAAGCCGATTTTTTACGATATAAATCTAGAAAATACAACGACGGTTTCATTTACTTTGCCCCGTCATCGAGTGTTTATAAAAGGGCCCGGGGAGGACGCTTATCCAAGACGGGGAGCGTGTGAGAGCCGCCTTTTTGGGGCTTTTTAAGCAAAGCGGTCGAAACCCCCTAATATACGACGGCAAGGGGACAGAGTTTCCCGGGAGGTGTCCGGAAATTTCCCCAAACAAGAAGGCGTGCATTACTACACCATCAAATCCAGACTGGGAAGGCAAGCATCGTGGAACGGTTCAAAAAACTCTGAAGGAGCAGTGGCGTTACTTTCCAAAAAAAACAGTATCGGTATGTGGACTCCTCCCAAGCCTAGTCGCGCTTTAAAAAGGGTCCCAAGATTCCGCATCAAATGGGGCCCGCCGCCGTTTCAGAACAACGGCTTCAAGTCAGAGATTCTGACGGCAAAAGGCGTCCCAAACTCGAAGCCTAAAATTTTTGTCGGGGACCGGGCGTATTAGCAAATCAAAATGCTGTTTGAAAAAGGGTACGAAAGCAAATTTGGGGCGAAAAGATTTTCAAAGTCGTTGTCGTGTTGCGACAACCCTTGTCTACAGAACTCACCCATTTGACGGCAAAAAGTGGAGGGGACGTTTTTTTTCGAACCTGAAAGCAACGCGTACGTTCCCCAAACTTTTAAAAATTGATAAAATACTAGTGCAAGGGTAAAGGCGCCAAAAGAAAGTTACGTGCAGTGGAAAGGTTACCCCCCAAGTTTATTCCCGGATTCCCCCCCAGTTACGTCGAAAACCCACCTGAAGGACCCAAATTTTTTACCTTTGGGAGCGCAGCTCTATGGGTATTTCCCCAAAAATACCCCCCCACGAATTTCACCCCGCAACTTCCTTACGTTTCATGAAGGGCGGGGGGAAGTCGTCTGGCTGAATTTTAAAATCCCCGTTTTTTCACCCCCGTACCCCAAGGGCAAAATATTGTATGGGACAACGGGTGGCGCTAAAGGCCCTGGAACAAAAATTTAAGGATAAATTCCCCGTGGAAACTACGCACTATCCACGAATTGATCAAAACTTAAAGAAGAGAGGCTTTTAAAAGGGGGTTCGGAGTTTATTTCCCAAATAACAAAACCCCAACAATAAGTGGTGTTATTCTTCTTCACCAAAAAATACAGGTTGATTATCAAATCAACTAATTTTTGCACTCGGTTTCGTCCTAGATAATCGTTTTAAAAATACCAAAGTCTCCGACCCGCCAACATTCTATGGCCTGCCCCCGCAAAGTACATTTTACCGGATTTGTCGAGCCCCAGCCCCTTTGGGGGAATTGTGGGACCGTTTAGTATCGTCGGCATCAAAACGAAACTATTTACGGCATAATAAGACATTAGCTAGACCTTGCATACTGCCGGTGGGGGGGAAATTGAAAACTTGGAAAATCAATTAAGAAACCCAAGGGTGAACCTGTTCCTTCGAGTTTGGAAAAAGGGGCGTGAAAAATTCATTTTCGACGCGCTCAACATGAAATGTCCCCACCAAAATTCATTTAACCCGGTGGAAAGGAAATTTCGTTACCACGGTGTTCCCCCTCAAGAGGGATGGATAGGGAAATTTTTTCATGGTCTTTCAAAGCGTCTCCGTTGTGAAAGTGGGGCTAAAAACCCCGGGGAAAAAAGGGCTTCAACGGGGAAACACGTGCTCTCCGACGTTGCCAATCAAGGGGTCCTTTCAAAAAGGCCCACGGCAAGTGTCGGCAGGGTGGAACCCAAAATTTAAAGCAAGGCTGAAAGAAGATCAAACCGATGACCGGGGGTGGGGTTTAAAGGGGGTCGTAAGAAGCAAAGCGTCCTTTAAGTGTCACCCGACGTAAAAAAGTCAAAAAAGAAGCCAAAGATATTTTTTATTAAAATGTGTTTTTCACCCCCGGTCCTGGGTGTGCCGCATAATCGACCTTTTCCCTGCCACCCACTCAAACCCGTTTGAATGGGCAATGGCTCCTCAAAACTGTCTTTTTTCCCCACCCATGATTCACCCCTCGAAATTTTCGTTCCGGACAAAGGGAAATTTTATAGATCTTTTCCCGACTATTCTCATTCCGGGGGCCCTCATGAAACCCCCTGGTGGCGCTTTCACAGAGGTGGACAGATCGCTCCCTCAACAAATTTGGGTGCATTCTCTATTCCCGCAGGTGGCGGTTTTTTTTTTTAAAACCCAAAAATAGACACCGCCCCCAACACGTAGCTATAGAGCGAAATTGAGACGCTGTCAATTAAACAGCGAAGCCAAAAAAAGCATTTGACTTGCGGGCTGTGGTTCCAGCACCCCCCGGAACCTTTTAGGGGTAAACCCAAAAACAAGGGATTTGTGGCCGTCGCAGTTTCCCCCACAAAAAATAAGGGCGGTGGATCTTTTGGGGTATCTACCGGTGACGTGTTTTTAACCAAGAGAAAAACCCTTTTTAAGGCGCCCCAACTCCCATCCGGTTGGGGCCGTTCCCGCGAGGGGTTTTTTCTTATGGCGGTGCCTGGGGAAATCCCTATTAAGGTTACTGTTGAGCCGGTTTTGGGGTGTCAAGTTTTCACCTTCTTCTGTTGGCCCCGCCCAAAACATAAATGCAGTTCCCCCAAAGTATCCCCTCACCCGTGTGGAAGTAAAAAACCATATCCTACGGGGTGCAAAGGGGAAATCGTGGACAACGTATTTACCGGGCCAGTACCAAACGGTGCATCGTGGGATTTGTGTCAAACGCAGCGTTTAAGGGGGGGACGCCCCAAAAAACCGTTCAACTTTAAACCTCGGATGAAAAACCCTTTTTCCGCTGTACGGGAGGGGAACAAAGTATCGAAACCCTTTCGCCCGATTTTCAAAAGGCCCTATGTCATGTCCTAACACGGTTTTTGGAAAGGGTATCCCTTTCATGAACGAGGGTAGGAAATACACGAAAGCCTTCCCAAGGGGTATATCTCTGGTTTCGATCTCACACCAATCGTCGCCCACATGCATCACATTGGGAAATTTTACGAACCGGTTTTTTGACTCGAAGTGAGCTTCACCGGGGTTCACCCAAACCGTAAACGTATCGGTACGGGGGGTTTCCAAAATCTCCCATTACAAAGGGCAGAAACGTTTTTTTGACCCCTTATGGAAATTAATATAAACGGCTTCCCGCCCTTACCCCCTTTATTTAAAGCTATGGACGTCATTGTGGATTTCCCGAGCTTCATGACGACAACAAAGGTTTATGTCAAGGAAATTTTAGTGTTTTTTGATGCGGCACATTAAATTTTAAAACGGGGGGTTTAAAACCCCCATACGCTACGAAAACTTTCCCCGATGCCCCAAAAAAAGCCGACTAATATCAAAAATCTGCACGGTATCACCCCGGGGTTACGGTGATTGGATACAGCCCCGCTCGAATCCCTCTCTCCCCCCCACAGCGCGTGCAGAAACCGTTAGCAAGGGGGAGAAAAGAAAAATTTCTAGTCAAAAACAAATCTACACCCTTGTAGATCTGTACGACAGAGGTTTGTCATTGGAAACATTTAATTGGGGTCGCACCGTGATGGCAAAGTTCTTATGGAATTTTCTTTTTTGCCTCTATCGTCGGGGGGCTTTGAGACTGGTTATTGAAGATGGACACCACACCATAAGAGTGCGCGAAAACAAATCAGGGTTTCCCTTTGTAGGTCGGGTGTTTTTCCCGCTGTCAACTACCCCCCAAAAAATAGCTGACCCGGCTCTGTCAAACAACACCGATCCCCACACCCAAAAAGGGAGCATTGGGTCCCATCTTTTTCGACAAGAACGGCTGGGAGTCTTTTACAGTTATGGTTTCCCCCCGGATAAAGTCCTCTGGCATTTTACCAAAAAAAACTTTTCGCCCTCCCCTAGTAAGCTACAACTTCAAAGCATGCATAGACGTTTGGGCCAATACTGTTCATGTACCCTTTCTTCGGGCCCCGAACATTCCGGAAAACTTTCCAAAAACCTATTTCGCCCCCAATATACGAAGCGCTAAGGGGTGAGTATTTCAATAGATTTTTTAAGACTGTAGGGGATGTCCCCTTAAGAGGCCCTGTCCCGCGGCTGCGCCTATAAAAAGGGCGTCCCGGCGGTGTGGCGGCCTAAATGGATCTGGGAAGGTCAAAACTTTTCGGTGCAAGCAAAGCCGCGAAACCACTCGCCCTCACCCCGTATTTTTTAAAACATTTTTCCCCCCGGGGGGAAAGGGGCGGGCCAAACGAGTCTGTCGGGGAAGTGGCAAAAAACAACTTTTCGCCCTAGTCCCCAATAGAAAAAAAGTGGAGGGGAAATGGCCCGTTTTAAGTAAGAATGGCAAAACTGGCACCTACAGCGTCATATCAAAGTTTTTCACCAACATCAAAATCCTCAGAAAATTACCCGATAATCCGAAATCTTCTGAGACGTATGTGCGGTGACCGTATGGTCGTCTCAACGAGAAAAAAAGACGCCCGGGAAACAAAAGGGGGCGCCTATCTGCACCTACTGGGCGCGTCTTTGTGAGGTGTGGGGCCTCATCGACGTCGCCGTCGACCGACGGGACATGTGGTCGACCCCGTCGCGCCTATTTTAACAATTTGATCGACACACTTGCGTGGAGTATGCGACACGTAACAAATCGACGGATGTCATCGACCTAGAAAAAACACGGTGGAAAGCACATCAAAAACCGGACTTTTCAGTGTACTTACTATAACGTCAAATCATCGGTTTGACTATTACATGTTGGATTTTTACTAAAAACAATTTTTCAACCTCTAAGAGACATGTAGAAAAAACGTATAACAAAATAGTCTTTTTTGTAAAAATGATAATTTTGGGATGTTTATAAATAAATATATATTTGTAAAATCTGTGTTTTATTTCGAGTCCCAATTGTCTTTGGCTGCCCGACAACCCGAGCCCCCGGGTCAAATCTAATCTTGTTCAACTGCTTGTCTGCCCGCCCCAACCCGGCCCAGGGAAAACCCCCCTGCCAGGGTCAATGCCCAATATCTATTTTTCTTAAATTTTTTTTTCTGCCCCCAAATAGGCGCCATGGAAAACCCAATGCCCCCGGGTCTTATTCTTTTCCCAAATTGTCTTTCTCCCCCCCAACCCGGCGCCCCGGGTTGCGAATAACACGCGATGATTTGCATAGGGGAAAAAACCCAAATTGTCTGTGCATAGCTGCGGCAGGAGGAACATTTCCTGCTTTTTGACAGACCTCCAAACAAAATATTTAGTAGTTTGGACAGGGGGTAGTGGCCCCCAACTGTGGATTCCCAGGCCCCGATTGTGTAAATTTGAGATTAGAGTTTGGAAATAAACGCAAGTTAACCCTGGAAAAACCCGGTTGCTGAGGCAAACTATTTTTGTCCCCCAATTGTTCCCCCCCCCCCGGCGCCCGGTTTTTTGATGATACGTCATTTTGGGGAAAACCCAAGGTTATCGAGGGCATTTTCACCCCCGGGAAGCTGGCGTCAGGGTGGCGAAAGGGGGGGGAAAAGGGGGGGGGGGGAAAAACCAGGATGAACAACCCCGGGGGGGGCTGGGGGGGGGGGGGGAATGAAAAGTAAAGGTGGTTGGTCATCAGAAAGGGAGGGCCCCGCCGGAGGGAAACTTTTGGGATTTACTATCGGCACCGAGGAGAAAGAGTGGAGGGCCTTGCTTCAGCAAATAAATACAGCGCCTAATTGATGAATTTAAAAAAAAACCTCTATCCCCCAAAAAATAACTCCACGCCTCTCCTACCAATCGGAGGAAAGAGTGGAGCGGAGCCCCCGGGGGGCCAGCTTCACAAATTAAAAATACAGCCCCAATTGATGAATAAAAAAAAAACCCCTACCCACCAATAATAAATCCAAAAGCCTCTATCCTACCAAATTAACTAATTAATTAATTAAAAATAAATCAATTAAAGAAATTAATAAAAAAAAAAACCAACATGTCCGGGGTTTTTAGGGGGGGGGGAAAACCACAGCCCAATCAGAGGAAAGAGGGCAGCGGGGGAGGGGCGGGGGAAAGGGGGGGCGGGGGGAAAGGAGGGGGCAGCCCAACAGAGCGGAGGCGTGGTCAGTGACCAAATCCCACCAAACCCGCCTGTTTTATCCGACCGCTTCCCCTACTTAATGTAATTTATTCCCCTTTTGAAAATAAAGCTCTCAAAACGAAATTAACATTAAACCAAAAAAAACCTTTAATATGTCTCGAACATATAAAAAACAAACAAGATTAAAAAATCATTGCTGTTCAATATAAAAAATCTAATACCTAATAGTCCCATGAGATAGCAAATAAAGCAAAAGAACTAAATCATTGATGTTAACAATTTTAAATAATTAAAACCTAATATGTCCCCAATTTTTAACAAACACTTAACAACCCCCAAAGACGACTTTTTTAACAATGATTCCAACCCCCGACCCGAAATAAAAGAATGGCAAAGTTTAATTCCCTCTTTTACAATAATTTACCTAAAATTTTGCCCTGATTTAAACCCCAACCGAAAAATTTTCAATGATCATAGTCAAAGTTTAATTTCCCTCTTTTACAAAATTTACCCCAAATTGCCCTGATTTAAAACCCCAACCTTAAATAAAAAAAAATCGCGGCCATATAAAATCCCTCCTTTTCAATAGCTTACGTTTAAGCAAACCCAGGGGGCCCACATAGCGCCCCAATTTTCCACACCTACCCGACATCAAAGGTGCCACATTGCACCATAGGCTTATTTTTTTCTTCGGGGGAAACTGAAGGAAAAGAATTACATCATGACGACCAATATCCAACACATAGTCCAAATCTTCCCCCAGCGCATTAACTCAATAGCCCTAGGGGGGGGGTGACCCGGCCCCAGCCACTGAATCCACATTTTGCAATCTCCGCATGGCGCTTGAACGGGTTGTCTTTTTTTGGAGAAGAGATGGTTTGTGACTTTCCCCCTTCAAAGTTTTAGCAGTCTACAAAAGGTCGTTCCGTGGGTGTTTTGTTGTATTGTACGGAACCTGGTTTTTTGGGAATTGGTAATAGAAAACTGTTTTTGGTGCGGGCAGCGTATCCAAGGGACTTCTAATTGTAACTATCACCCCACTACTACAAATTCCTTTTCGGGCCCCCTTTCAACCCAAAAAAGCAAAGAAAGGGGGAATCACTGTGCAGAATTTTCCTTTGGCCAAAATTCCCCAAATTTCCCTTAAATCATATTCCCCCTCCCCTTTCTATATTACTTTTAAAAAAGCAATTTTAAAAATCTCAAATAATAACCGTAACAACAAAAAGAAAAAAACCTATTCCTAGACAGTCATAAAACACTAATCCCCCTTTGTGAAACTTTCAATAATACTGGGGGTTTTTAATATTTTTCAAATAATATTTTAAAACCCGAAATTCAAAATATTCAAATATAAACTTTCGAACTAAAAAAACGCACAATAACAAAAAAACGTATCCCTTAAAGATCCCCCCAATAACCTCTACTTATATTATAACAAAATTTTTTTTAGTTCTTAAAAATAAATTTATGCCAATTTATTTTATTGTCTCTTAGAACTTTCATTGTACCGACACTCTCTACAACAAAAATCAAAAAAGACAAAACAAACTTTTAAGATTTTTATAACAGGAATAATACTTATCATTTAAATAAAACAATATTCCAACTGCAAAACGGATAAACTAACTATAACTGAGACACGTGCATTTAAAATACCCTTAAAAAAAAAACACATTTTTAGGAAAAAGAGTGTAAATTATTTTCACTATTGGAACTTAAAATGTAGTTTACACAGAGTTTAAACATATATTTTAATTCAAGATAATTTTATTATTTTTAATTTGTGTTTTGATTTCGGGGTGGGGGGGGGGGGGCTGGGAACCTTCAGCCCGATGAGTCCTCCCCTAGATAGGTGCCTGGACATCAGCATTTTTTTTATTAGGGTTTCTATCATAAAAGAGAACAACGTATTACAATTTTATTTTGTGTTTGTTAGCTCAATTTACCAAATACTTGTTTTTTTATATAACTTTATAAATGTAATGTATTATGTATATAAATTCCAAACATAATAGACATGACAGCATTTTTTTTGTTATAGATTACTTTCAATCAATAACGCTTTGCTGTGTGGGCGAAAAAAATAGTAACTAAACACATTCTTTGATCAGTAACTAAATACAATCTTAATAATTGTTATTTAAACAGTAGGCCTATGTATTAATTTCTATTGTATTTGCTGTAAATGTAGTGTTCTCAACCTGTCGTCCCACTTCTGTGATTGGCTGAAATTGGTCACGTGACCACGCCTCCTCGCTCTCTGATTGGCTGTGGTTTTACCCCTCCCCTCCTCCTGACCTCTTTTCCCGTGTTCCAAACTTGTTGGGTAACGTAATTTCCTCCACTACCGCCCCCTGCCTTACCACCCCTCCCTATAATCCCCTATCCTTCACCCCCTTCCCCTACAACCCCTTCACCTACCGCCCTGGACCTGTTGGTTATTTATGATTGCTAATTGATTATTGTTGATTGATAATTAATATTGGGTAGGATTGGGGCGTTATTTAATAGGAGAACATGCAGCCCGCAGCGCTGCAGCAGAGCATAGAGTGTGACGGCTGAACAACCGACAGGGTGTAGAGAACGTAGACCCTCCCTTCACCACCCTTCTCGTGAGGAATGTACAGTTTGAGAGAGCACGACCTCTACCGCAACAGCGGCCATTGAATGTGACCCTCCTTTCACTTCCCCGCATCACGTCATACCCTTATTCTACTTCCTTTCTCTTTTTTGCATATTAGCAAATCCAAAATGCTGTTTGAAAAGGGCTATGAAAGCAATTGGAGCGAAGAGATTTTCAAAGTCAGCAGTGTCGTGTTGCGACAACCATTCGTCTAAAGGCTGACCGATCTTGATTGCGAGGAGGTGAGGGGACGTATTGTAACCCAAGCTTTAAGATTAGAGGGTTCAAATACATATATAAAAAAATCCAGTGTTATAAAAAAGGGAAAAATAGACCAATAGGTGTGCGCAATGTGATTAACTTTTTGTTTGTGTAGAAAAATGCTGGGTACACAAAACGTTCCCAGCGCCCGCAACTCACACTAGAAGCGGGAAAACTACGGTCCACCTTCAATGATCAAATCATATTATACGAAAGGTCGAAGGCTAAGTTAAAAGAGGTTTATAAATTAAACATCTCTAAAACCTAGGGATAACAGGGCATAACCTACAATATTAAAAGATTTCAAGTCTTAACGAGCACTTTGATTTAATTTCTGTGCAAGTATTTATTAAAGACATGCATATATTTTTGAAGAATCTTAAATGGTTCCTCATAGATACAATAACAGTAAATGACTAAGCGCAATAATAAACATTCGATATAATCCAAACGGAAAATATTTCATAAACATTTACCTATTTCTTTTTTCTTTTATTTATATATTATTTACCACGGGCATATTAAGTGAATTAAATATCAATGCCTGGCATTATTAAATTTGATTATGACAATATCTGATATTATAAATGATTTCTCCTATATGACACATTTCAGTAACTAGTTGCGAAAATACAACATATTAGTAAAAGTTTTAAAATTAATTGTTTATAAATAAGTAACAAGCATCCCCATAACGTCGCTAATCTTGAATGTACAAGGTAATCTAATTACTGAACCCTCCTAAGTAGCTCTTTACTAACTCTACATGTACGGTAAATAACGTTAGTTTTAAAAAAACGTCAAGGGTGCTTCCTAACTTTACTAACACTTTAAAAGTTTCTGACATAAATGTAAAAAACAAGTTTCCCACATTAATATTTCCAAAACTCATATTGCAACACAACTCACAAATGAGAGATAAATAAAGTTAATTTTATATGTATAACTGTCAAGCGTAATGCCTAACTTTAATAATATTTGACAAGTTCTGACCTAAAGCTATAAACAACTTTCCCACATAAATAAATACTAAACTCATATTGCAACACAACTCACAAATGTGAGATAAATAAAGTTAATTTGATATGTATAACTGTCAAGCGTAGCGTCTAACTGTACTAACTTTTGATAAGTCAGACCTAAAGTTATAAACAACTTTCCCAGAAAAAATTTACTAAACTCATATTGAAAAACAACTCACAAGTGAGATAACTAAATTAAACCCAATGCTCTGAAAAAGAAACAAAGATTCATACAAGACTTCCATAATTATTTTTTAAAAGAAAGAATGACCAAACGAGAATTTTGAAAAGTTACAATATCTAAATTTACGCCGAAAATGAATTTCTCCTTACATTATATCAATATGTCATTGAAGCCATCCGCTACGTCCTACAGTGTCCAAGCCTAGTCCAAGAGTGGAGTCTTACTTGAGGACGGTCTTATATATGGTGCACACACTCGTCGAACAAGAGAGATGGGATCACAAAAGGTGGGGATCACAGAGATAAACACACAAAAAGGGGGAATGCGCGCTGCACTAGAAACGTCTATTTCTTCTGGCAAGGCCTGGCAGATACTATCCTTTTCTACTCTATTATTGTTGTTTGTTGTGGTGGCATTGAGCAGGGTGGTGTCTCTAGTGGTGAGACGCGCTCTAGCTCGGCGTTAGCAGTTGTCGCGTGTTGTTCATGTGGCCAAACGTGTTGTTGTTCGAGGTGCCTAGCCTGGTCGGTGAGATTGGGTAAGTATATTATAATTGACTTGCCCATTTTGTTTAACTTGGAGCAATAATTGCTACAGTATTACGAAACCCGAATGCAACGTCTCTCCGAAACTTTTAAAGTTGATAAAATAATACGTGTCAAGGTTAAAGGTGCCAGAAAATAAAGTGTACGTGCAGTGGAAAGGTCAACCCGCCAAGTTTAATTCTTGTATTCCTGCCAGTTACGTCAGCGCCTTACCATGAAAGACCAATTTTACATCACTTTGCCAAGCGAAGCTCTATAGGATATTTCCCGAAAAATACCCTCACAAATTTCACCACGCAACTTCCTTACCGCCTTAAACTCGAAGGCCAGTGGGAAGTCGCTCTGGCTGAATTTCAATATCCGTGTTCTTTCACCACCGTACCCAGGGCCAAAATATTGTATGGTACAACTGGGTGGACGATAACGGCGTGGAACAGATATTCAAGGATCATATCCCTCCTGAAATCTACAGTACATTCATGAATTTATCAAAGCTCTAAACGAAGTAGAGGCATTTAAATACGATTCCGGAGTTTTATTCAAGTACACAAACCCACCACAAAAGTTGACATTGTCTCTTCTTCAGGAAATATACAGCTGCTGACTCTATCAAGTCAACTAAGTCTACAGCTTGGTTTCGATCCTCTGACTAATCTGATCAAAGTCCCAAAGTCACCGTACGCCACCAACATTCTACTAGGCTTGCCCTCGCAAATGTACATCTACATGGATATCGTCGATCCCAACCCGTGGATGACATTGTGGAACCGATGTTACTTATCATTGGTATCAACAACATAAACTATCTCTACGGCATACACAAGACAGTTAGCTATGATCCGTTGCACTACATGCCCGTGCTTAGAAGGGATAAATGAAAGCCTAGAAATCAATATAGGAACACACACTGGTGAAATCTGCACCATTCGAGTTTGGAAAAGTATGCGTGAAACTTCATTTTCGACGCTGCTCAACATGAACTGTCCCTACCAAAGATACTACGTCAACCAAGCTAGAACAGGTATATCTTCGATCTACCATGGTGTTGCCTATCAACGAGGGCATTGTATAAGAAGTTTTTTCCAGCGGCCTTTTCAAAAGCTTCGTACCGTTGCTGAGAAGCGGCGCTAAAGCCATTTGAAATGGCGCTTCATATGGTATCGATGTGCTCTACCACGTTGCCAATCACCATCGTCCTTTCAAAGAGGCGTTACGGCATCGTGTCGGTGAGGCTGGAACTAACCTGAAACGCAAGGCATCGTAAGAAGCACCGACGTCAGTTTCTGTCGTTACCTGTCGTAAAAAGAAAGAAACGGTAGATATTTTCTGTTAAAATGTCGTTTCTACAACCCCAGTCCTGCAAGTGTGCCCGTAGTGAACTCGATCTCCTTTTCTCCCATGCCCAAACCCGTCTTTAAAGTGGGCATGGCTCCT
>JBCFYV010003336.1:0-29130 GCA_039000515.1 Timema cristinae
TCCCCGGGACTCAAACGACGGCCAGCCGGCTGTCTCCCTTGCGCTTTTATTTCATCAATCGTTTGTGTTTCCAGGTCTGTCTGGCCCTCATCGGTGAAAGGAAGCAAGTTCCCCTAGGCGAATATTAGCTCAGTTTACTTTCGTGATTGATGTATAATCGTACTTAATATACTGTTAAAATCTTATTTTTAGCAATATTTATTGTTTATAAATATAATTATTGGCACTTTTATTACAAAATAATGTATTTATCACAAATTAACGTAAGTTTAGTTTTATTCTACAGAATATTGAAGCTTGTTTGATCTTCCAAGGAGAGCAGTTTTGTTTCGTTGCGTACAGTAGTAGAATGACAAGTACGTCAACAAGTGAGCAGTGGAAGGTGAGGGCTGCTGTGTAAAAATTCATAAGTAATATTGTGAATTATATATTTATCATCCCGTCTTTTGGCGAGGAAAAGGAAATAATTGAAACAGGCGGGCCAATCCACCTTCAGGCAACACACCTTTGACATTTCAATACTCAATTTTATGATCATTATCAGTGTGTTGGATTGCAGAAATGTATATAGTTGACCTAAATATTTAGTAACGATAATGCCGTATAGAATAAATTCAGATTCAAAGCTATTATAAGGCAGGCCAAAGGTCATAATCATTTGCAGGACACAACCCAAGAGAAAACTTTGGCAATCGTAAATTGACCATTATTATTATTATTATTATTATTATTATTTTTATTTGAGTGATATTCTAAATAACCAATTATTTTGTTTTATTCTATGCATAATTGTGTCACCCCCTCCTTTCTCCCCTATTATACCTTAACTATATATATATATATATAGATATATATATATGTGTGTGTGTGATATAATATAATATGTGTGTGTGTGTGATATTATATATATAAAAATAAAAAAAGAACCAGTGTGAGCTTTCAATTAAACTAGGTCCATCAGACCACATTATTGTAGCCTTATTGCATCCCTTTGTCCAAAGTTGACCACACGCCAGTGGCTAAAACACTTGTCTCAGCTTTATGGCTTGCATCAAACATTTTTATTTCTTTAGCTGCTTCTGAGATTTATGACACAATATATATAGTAGGATTCTGGTAGTTAGTCATAGTATTATTTTACAAAATGTGATATTATTATCAAAGTTAAGCTGTTTTATTGATACAAATTTAAGATTTAGTTTCTAGGAACTTACAGTGATAAAAAGTATATATGTGGTGCTAGTAAAATTAAATTTTCATGTATTCTCTGAATTGTAGCAGTCTTACCTTTATAGATTACACTTTGATCCTTTCTTATAAGTTATATCATAGAGGAATTATGCAAGGTAAGCTTGTTACCTTACAGTGCAAACAAAGGGTAAATAAATTTGCATCCTGAAACAAAAAGGGTTTGTTTCATGATTGATGAATGTGAAAATAGACAAAAAACTATGAAAGATTATAGTTTAGTCATTCAATTTTGAATAATTTTCCCTATACTAGAGACAGGATTTTGCCTATTTTTTTTCTTTATCGTAAAACATAGGCAGTTGAGATATATAGGTGTTTCATAGTATTACAAGTACAATATGTTAATTTTATAGTGCCTAGAATTGCCTATTCTGTTGTTTTTTGCCTATTTTATGATTAAGAGCCTTAATTGCGCCTATTTTATGAATTATGAATAGAAACTCTATTGTGCCTATTTCAGCCTTTTTTTTGATATAATTATATATATTTTTTTTTTTTGCTGAAAAAGAGTCTAGTTTATAGACATGAATAGTTTGGTTTGAAAGGGGTTAGTGGGAGGGGGAGGGGAACATGTGACTTGGCCTGATCTTGACAACTATCTTTAGAACATCATGCCCAATAATAAGGGTATCAGATGGGAGTGAGTAGAGGGATGGGAGAGGTGTGGTGTGATGTGGTCCAACAGCCTTAGCCTGACTGACGTGAGATTAGAATTGTTTACCACTCGTTTAACCATCATTATTTCAGACGTGATTGTGTCTTTTAGAGTCAATTTCTATCTTGGTGGTTTGTTTACTGATTTTTTTGGTAACACTTCTTGTGTTAACTGTGTTGGAAATTGCCCAAGTAAAATAAAAGCAAAAGAGCTTTTTTTAAGCAATGGATAGGTGGTGATACTAATTTCACGACAGATGGAAAAATCTTCTTCTGCCAATCGTGTACCAAAGAGGTAAGTTTAATATCCATATCATTAAATATAATAATAGGATTCAAAATAGGTTTGCAATATTTGAAAAAAAATTATCATTCCATTTATTATTTGCTTAAAATAAACACATTGGCTATCCATAGTTTTTTAAATACAAGTAAACTACTTTTAAACTCTTTCATGATTTAAATTTATACTTTCTGATATATATTTTAACGGCTTTAGGGATATCTCAGAATAGTTAGTCATAATAAATTACAGTTTGTAAAATTACAAATTATGTAAATTTTTTCATGTATTTTAGGTAAAATGTGACAAAAATATCATTTAGACCAACACAAATAAACAGCTATGCACTGCAAAAGTTTAAAGAAAAAACTGGAAGGCAAATGTTAATGTCACAAGTTGTATTTCCTGACAATTGCGAACAATTTTACTCTAAATTGTGCGGTGGGTTGGTAGCCGCGAATACCATGAACGAAGCTAAACAATCCCATTTAAAAAGTTTCCTCACAAAATATACCAACAAGCAGATCCCCAATGATCCACATTGAGGAAGAATTACTACATCCCCAATACTTATCCGTAAAAACAGCTTGACAATTGCAAGAGTTGTTCACAATTCTCTGCGTAAGTTGATTTATATAAGTTTTTACATTCAGAACTTTATCCTATGTAATTCTGTGAGACTAAATATTTATTTTATTGTTCTGTTATAGGATGCTTTGGGGATCAGAAAACAATGACGAGAAGTTTATGGTGCTGCTGACAGATAGCGCAGCATATATGCTAAAAGCTGGGGCAAGTTTTTAAGGTGTTCTACCCAAAACTAATTCCCGTTACCTGCCTAGCACACACTGTTCACAGAGTCGCAGAACACATTCGTACAGTTTCTGAATATAAATGCTGTAATTTCATCTGTCAAAAAAGTATTTCTGAAAGCTCCTTCGTGCACAGCAACATTTAGGGAAAAATTGCCAAAAACACCTCTTCCACCACAACCAGTTCTAACACGTTGGGTACCTGGTTACAAGCGCAGTTACTATGCTGACCACATGGACAAAATTCAAGGTACGTGTATATTTTTAAGAGAACAATTTTTCTATTTATTCAGAGCTAGATACTTAAATAATTTTTCCTATAATTCTATTATAGCTTGTTAATTTTGTTCAGAATTTAAATAATGAATTGATTATCAATAACTTCAGTAATTCATACATTTGATGAAGAGGAGTCTGTGTCAATAAAGAGGCAAAGGTTGCTACATCTTCTAGCACTGTTGTGTCTGATTTGGCCTGTGTAAAGAGCTATTTCAGCAACCTTCCTGGAGTTATCGTGTCACTGAAGCCAGGATCTGCCTTTAATAGAATCAGTGAAGATAATGCATACAATACAAGAAGGCGTGAAGCAAACCCCTGACCTTGTCCTCGTCAGTCGCAACAAAACTTGAACAAGTACTACAATTAAATCCCGGGTGGAGAACAATGGTAGCAGTATCAGACATCTTGAGGGCAAAGCACGCCATGCAGAGATAAGTTTAAACTCTTCAGAATTGTCAGATTTAAAATTTTGTCCCTTGACATTGTTGAAGTTGAGATAAGCTTTTCAAACTATAAAATATTCTATCAGACCACAGAACAAATTTCACTTGTGAAAATCTAGAAAAGTATATAGTGATTCAGAGCAATGTGAGTTGCTTGTAGATTACATGTAGTAAAATAAATTTTACATTGATTATTGTGTTAATATTTTTAGTGCCTATTTTAAACATTTTTGGTGCCTATGAATTCGGTCCCCCAATCATTACGTCCATAAGCACCAGAGTAAGGGGACATGGGTATTTTGTTCCTTCCTGTTCTAATACAGAGTGAGATAGGGCAGGGTTTAGAAAAATGACACAATTTTTCAAAAATAGAACTCCAGAATAGATAATTTGCTGTATAAATACATAAATATATTATCTACTATTTTATTTTTCAGAAAAGGTTCTTAAAATGGTAGATTAACTATAAATGTCCATAATTTTGCCATTGGGTTAAGATTATAATTTGGAGTGGTTGAAGTACCTTTACAACATCTTGTTTGAAAAATATCAAATATGAAATAAGTTTCATAATTTTTTATAAAAAGTTTCGAATAAAAACTTCCATAAAATCAAAAATATGGTTCAGAATTGTAAAGTTGTGTGATAAACTTATTATTTTACTAAAGGCCCAATACGATCAACAATAATGTATTACTTCTCAACACATTGATTCATCATTTAGTTTTTTTTTCTTTGAAAGGGACAATTTTCCCTTTTTGAATGGTAAAACTAACATAAACCCTTTTACTTAGATATTTTCTTTTTACCACAGTAAAAGTCAAAAATTGGCTGAGAAACTGTATTATCATACTGCTCCTTTTAAATCCAATCGTAGTTCAGAGTAGAATAAAATACTATTTGTATTTCTAAACTTCTACTGTAAGAAGTTGTCAACCAAATTAAATTTAATGATCTAATGTACAACTATTCTAGCTGCCCTAGTCCAGTCTGTTTTTTAAACCATCTTCTGCTAAAGAAGGGACTTAACTTTTAGCCAAACAATTTTCTGGTAGTGTGTGGGTCTTGTCCTTCTATCCCTTTTCAAATTTAATTCAATTTTGAAATAACAATCATTAGTTCAAGTGTAAGATATTTATTTTATTTTACAACAATTATGTATTTTTCAAACTTCTCTAAAATATTAAGATAAATATTATTCATAATATTATTTTTTATTATTTATAATTGTTTCTATGATAGCAATCCTAGAATTGAAGCAACTATGGGCTATAACCACTAACTTTTTAGAGACATTTTAAGAACTGTTTAAAACAAGATTTTTAACATTTTGTAAAAAAGTATGAAAAGTGTTTATTATTTTTATTTAAAAACTTTTGCCACAAAAAGTAAAAGATTACCCATAAAAATGCACCTAAAAAGAAGCCTTCCACAAATAAAATAATTCGTTATAAAAAATAGAATATCATTTTAAAATGATTGAAAAAACAATATTTTTAAAATTTGGGGTATAATATAATCCAAGGTCACAACTTTAAGACACTATCTTTAAAATGAATTGAAAAAACAACACTTTTTTAGAGATAAAACCATATTTTTAAATTTGGGGTATATATAATCCAAGGTCACTAACTTTAAGACACAATCATTTACAAAACAATCAATTTTAAACATAATTTTAGGGAAAAAAATAAACTACACAGTGAAACAACATGAAGAGAATATGACAAAGGTTAGAAAACAACTTTATAAGTTTTCTTAAAATAATTGGTCAGAAACTTTTTATATAAAATGAGTAAACATAACCCTTAGCGTCTTCATCAAAGAGGTGGGTTTAAACATATAGTATGATTTGTTAGAAGAACATAGAAGTTAGTTACTAAAAGTTACTAAAACAATTTAATATATCCAAAACAGCAAGTCATTGATTTCAGCTGTTCATTTTTGATAGAATTTTAATAATTACTATAAAATAACACAAATAATAAATGAAATGTTATCAATTTTGGCTGCAAATAAACATGTTCGAATTTTATCTACTGTTTTTCCAACCAAAATCAGTGTAAGTTTAAAAATGGCAAGAGCAAATAACCTTAAAGCTTAATTTCAATTATTTCCAACCAAGGTATGGCAAAATCATATTTCAGCCATTTAAAGTCAATAATTTTTAAATCATTGGGCATTTAATTAAAAAAATAAGAGCCTTTCTACTAATATAAATTATTAGTCACATCATTGTGATTTTTTAGTTCTTTAACTATTTCAATAAAATTTAAATATAAACAATTCTAACAAATAATTTAAAAGTCAATCTTGTAACATAATTATCTCAAAGTTTTGGCTTCTGCCCAGCAAACTTCTAATTGGTTTAAGATAGTTTAAAACTATTTTACAGTGCACCAATCATCACCAAACTTGCAACAAAACAAAATTTAAACCGTCATTACAGAGTAAACATTTTGCGAATATGATTCAGCAAACTGATGTACTTGATTTAAAAACATCCAAGGCTTTAATGGCACTTAACTTTTAAATAAAATAAAATTTCATATAAATATTTCAATTAAAGATAAAATTGTATCAAGTATACAATGAGATTGACGTTGAATTTATTAACCCAATAAATCCATTATCTTATAAGAAATTAAAAAGAACATGCTAAAATAAGTGATAAATTACACATTTTATAAATTTTTATTTTAATTAATTTTAATTCCATTAATAAATATAATTATTTTATTAATTTTTGAAATTTAGTTTGCTGTTAAAAACACAATATTTTTTTCTTTCCCTTTAGTTAAATGTATAAAAGGCAAATGTTTAAAATTATATACATGACTTTTATGAACGAAAAGAAATGAAACATTGTTTTTCAAAACTTTAATTATTAAAATCCTTTTTCATTACATTCCTTTTTTTTTTTTACTAGGAAAAACAATTTATTTAGAGTTTGAATTTCTATATTATTTTAAGCCTAGCATAAACCATTATCTATTATATTGATTAAATTATTCTGAAGATCATTACCCCATATATAGACATTTTTTTACAAAACACATAAAAGTAAGTATAACCTCACAACCAAATTCATAAGGGTAACTTATTAAGAGCAGCATCACATGAACAAAATCACTTCAAACATAGAATGATAAAAAAGTAATTTAGACATGCACAAAATAAAACAAAAGGAAACATAGAACTAAAGATTACATTTCGAAAATAATAGGTTTTTGTGCAGTTGCCTTTCATTTTATATACATTTAAACTATTTTAACAAAGAAGTACAACCACTGGTGATTTTTACCGCGACTATTAATAATAATTATAAAAATATACCTATGCAAATGTAACTGAAGCAACACATAAACGTACATCTGCAGGGGGTTATCACATCCAAGAGTCCAGCTCAGGGCTCATTAAGCGAAAACAAAGATTATGCTTGAACCAGAATATGGATCAAGTGTAGTTTTGTGTATTCTTCACTTGACAACAGGGGAAATTTTGGATCAGTTTAAATAAAAAGTTCATTTAAATAATATTTTTTTCATTGTGTTTTATTAAAAAAAAATGGCTAAAGAGTTTCAGTAATAAATTCCACTCTTAGTCAAGTAAATTATAGAACACCCAACCACGATGCAATGTCTTATTTTAGCTGTGTTACCTTAGTTTGGTCTACTAATGGGGTAAAAACAACCTTAAAGGCCATAAGCTTAATGTGTTAATAATCATTAGTGAATATCAAAAAATATTTTACCCACCTGCCAACAACCTTTAAAAATTATGTTTTCTCATATGTACATTCAAAAAAAACCAATTTTAAATAAAGTGTTTTTAAAGAAAATTATTATTATTATTATTAGCACAATGTCTTACACTTTTGGGGTTTAAAACACTTACGCTAATGTCAAATGTATGGTGATTGTGAGATGAAATGGAGGCCCTACAGTTAAACGGGGATCTGAGTCACGTGGGGGGGCTGGCATTTCACTTTCACAAGTTGTGATTAATACACATCTTGTAAGATATTGATGTGCCTCAAGAACTTTAGTAAGGTAAGAAAATATCAAATCAATTAGAGCATTGGCTGATAACACAAGCATATTTAATACCTGTGACTGCACATTTGCATAAATGCAACATTGATGCTATAGAGATAAATTAAATATTATTCCCTAATTAACAGTCATTTTGCTTGTATTAGTAAATATTTGCAAGTAAATAAAAACATGACAAATTATTAATTGTTGAAAAAATTTAACTAGCATGATTTTGTAAATGATAATAAATTAAACTTAATTTCTTGATCTGATAAAATATCAATGTCGTTCACACAAAATATTTTAAAAAACAAATTTCCTTCCAGTTGTTTAGAGTAACTTTTATATTTCTTATTTCACTCAAACTTTGTTAAGTTAATGTCTTATTCAAAATATATTTCACTTAAAGCACCCTACACATTATTTTTACAAGGAATTAGATGGCAGCGTTAACTCAAATGGGTAGTAAGCTGCGGTGCAAAAGAAATATAGACAGCCTAGCAAAGCCTATGGAGGAAACATTATGTTCATTGATTTTTATAAAAATATGGAAAGAACCTAAATTTAAACCAAATTTAGGCGTGTATATAAACAGATGAAAGTTTAAAAAAAGTTGATTGGGCTACTATTACGTTTCATAAATACACTTAAAAAAACAATGTGTTAACTAATTTCTATTCAAGTAAGTAGGTGTTAAAAAATGTTTATTTAAATATTTCACCAAAATTAATATTATATCAAATACTAACATATGATTACTACTCTAAATTTTTTTAATAATTACAATGGAAAATTAAAATGAATATAATTATTTTCATTAACAGTAAAAATATTATAAATTGCATTATTGATAAAACAATTGTACCTAAACATACATAAAATGCATTTTGTTTGTTTATTAATTTTAGCACACATAATGAACACTTATCTTGGAAGTATTTATCGAGATCAATAATAATCAAAGTGAATGTATTAAATGACTATTTTTATTAGTTTTATTCATCCATTGTCATAAAGCTATGGGCAGATTTTTCCAATACTACTGACAGTTTGATAAAAACCTCTGTTTTTGAGAATTCTCTTAATTTTTTTTTTAAATATAAATAAAGCTTTGTGGTCCCTACAGTCCACGGGATAGATATAAAGGATAGCTGCAAATATATCGAGTAAGCAGTTGCAGACAGCCGATAGGGGTAGTTCTCCATCTTGGAGGTTGGGCATGGTGTGATGAGCTCTCACCATAAAAAAAACCCTAACAAGAAACACCCAAAAGTTTTTAAGGGGTATATTGGGAGTGGAGAGGGTTTCATAATGATGAGTTATATTAATTGTACTAATCACAAGACATTGTTAGGATTAAAACAAAGCTCAAAGATTTCACTGGCAGGGCATGCAAGCGAATGAAAGAACTAGAACCAAGTTCAAAGTATTGATTGCCAAACCCAATGGAAAACCTAGACAGATGAGAAAGGGTAACATTAGAATGTACATGAAAGAATGGGTGTAATGAGGTGGAATGGGTAGAACAAGTTCCTAACACCATAAGTAAGTGAGTAAGAAAATTCATTTTGACTATTCCCCATTAGATCATTTTTTATGCAATAACAAAAGTAAGTCTAAGATTTTCTTTTTCACCAATAACACTAAAACCTATAAAAATACTTATGGCACTGAAATATTTTTATATATTATTGGAAAACTTCATTTTGAGGAATAGGGGCATAGCCCTCACATGGGGGGAAGTAGGCTGGGGTTTGAGTAGCTATGAGCTTCTAAAATCATAAGTTTATAAGTGCTAATAATCAAAAATTTTAAATGCGGGAAATGTAGTTACTAAAAAGATATACAAAGTAATACATTTTTTAGATGCTATTGATTTAATACACATGGCAATTAAAAAATACATTGAAAATAATAAGTAAAATTTTTAGGCTATCAACTTAGAATATCCAAAATGTTTCGGCTTACAATATTTGGGGTTTTTTGCTTGAAATTGCTTTTAAATTTTTAAAAAAGGGATATGTCAACAGCACATTTTGGGTAAATTGCATCAATACCTTGGCACATAACAACATTATAATCAACTTGATCATACAAAAATGAAAATTGATAAGGTATTTCCTCAATGTTAAACATTTTACCTAACCTGTTATTTTTGTAACTATTATAATTAAATAAAATAAAATAAAGCCCCTCTTGTTAATCAGACTGGTAATAAAACCCCTTTTTAAATCTTAATAATATTTGTCTTACTGCAATGACTCATAAGAATTTCACTAAACATACAAATCACAACAAGAAAAAATATCGAAAACAACTGAACTAAATCAAAAGTGGCATAGCCAGGTTATTTTTTTTAAAAATTTTAAAATAATCAAATGCGAACTGTTACTACTATAAATTGCATTAAACCAATACATTTATTTGGTGAAAAAATCAGTATTCAAAAAAGAAAAAATTGTGAGTAAATACCTTATTAATATATAAAATGAGGGGAAAATTTTAATTTAAAGAAACAACAAATATAGTAAATTAGGAGTACCTAGCAAAAAATTTAGGGTTATCCTTCTTAAAGAAATACTTGAACGGCAAATATTTTAAATCTGGGATATATGAGGGTGACCGAAACAAATCAGAAAAAGTTTTGTTTGAAAATCAAAATGTATGGTAAATAGATTAATTTTTTCAGTACATATATAAAACCCTTAATACTAATTCATCATTTTTTTAAACCCCACATCAATTTAAAAATCAAAAAAAACATTCAACATATTCCCAAATCTTTAAACAAAATAAAACAATTTTTCTACTCTCCTATTTTTATACAAATACTTTGTGGACAATCAATTATTTTCTATATTAAAAGGCACTTGAATAAACCTGAGTTATACAAGGCTCAAAAAGGAAATATAATAACTATTGGAAGAATTAACTCCTAGGATTTCAGAGCACTTCAATATTATAGAACACTGGGACATAAACAAGAGGTAAGGAAATAGTATCCAAGATCAATTAGACCAGGGGTCTAACATGTGGGTCGCAGTAGCTTCCAAAAGCGTTATTTAAATTTAAAAAAAAAAAAAAAAAAAGTGTGTCTGTGTTAAGTACTCAGCAATAAGTCACAAAAGTAAAGAAGCTAAAGAGGTATCTTGAAACTAAGCAAAGTACTTTGGTTATTAAAAATTGAGTTTTTTTAAAGCAAAGAACAGTAGCTGAAGCAACATCTAGAAACTGGAAATAAGACGGTTTATTCGTCCCCAACAACCCCCTCTTGCTTCTTACCATGTTGCAAAACATAAAAACCACATACAATTGGAGAGAATTTGGTAAAACTAGCAGCAATATACATGGGTTTCCCTGACCTGTGATGATGAATACCACTGTAAAGATATACAATTCATTAATGTATCCATGATGTCGATTAATATAAAAAGACAAGTGGTTTTCAGCCATCAAAAACCCGTGAGCAGTTAAGTCTACAACTGGATCAAACAACTGAGTGAATGACGACGCTCAACTATAACCTATATATGCTATGCTGGACTTACCGAAATGGAAGAATTTTTGTTTTTTTGGTGTCCACTTACCACATTTACTAGAGAGAAACATTTTTTATTTAACAAGCTCATTTTTTAAGAAAAGGTTTGTCTTGGACTCCAATGTCACAGCATCTGTTAAACCCCGGTGCTCCACAATGCTGGGGCACATCAGGCTTCAGTGCAAAAAGTAAAGGAAAGTAAACCGCAGGTATGTGTTCATTGTCCCTTTTTCATTCATTCAAAAGTCTTGCTTTTAAGAGGCTGTCAGAGAATTTGGATATTTTTATAAAAGCAAGGTCACTTAACCCTTTTGCTACTTAATCGTATATCCATCTTATCACTATAGCCAATGACTGCGGAAAATGACTTTACCCCATGACATGTAAACTTTATCTACATTTTTCTGCGACAGTCGAAAATAGCCACAAGAGTGTTAGAACGATGAATTTTTCATAAGGCCTATATTAATGCCTGTAAAATTATATATTAGCGATTGGTTTGACACTATTGTGGGTTGCTAGTAAAATAAAGAATGGTTTCTGATAGCAGAATAAGATTGCATTTGGGTAAAATGTGACATAAGTAATATGTGACGTATACAATTTTATCAATATAAAATATTTATTATTATGCGATTTATATATGTGGTGCTAAATTTCATATTTAAAATGCATTACTAGTTATTATTATTATTATTATTATTATTACTATTATCACCACACCGCGTCTTACTACCCGTTCGGTTATACACATGTACGCTAATGTGTAAGGGTAGGGTGATTGTGAGATGAAATGGAGGACTACAGTTTAGCGTGGAATCCAACCACAGTGTAGCCTGGCATTCCATACATTCACAAGTTGTTGATTAATACACTTCTTGTCAGAGGTGAAGAAAGGTTTGGCAATCAGATAAATCTGTGCCGGACTGAGGATTGAACCCCGGACCCCAGCACAGAAGTCTCCTAACACCTTACCCCTGGACCGCCAGGTCACCCTGCATTACTAGTTTAAAATCACATTATTTGATCATAAATTAGCATTTCTGAAGGTAAGAAGTAAAAATTAAATAAGCAGCCAAAGGGTTAAGAGGATATTTAGCTAGATGTGCTTAGATTATTATTATTATTAGCACCGCGTCTTACTAACCCATTCGGGTTATACGTAATTACGCTAATATGTAAATGTAGGTAATTGTGAATGAAAATGAAGGACCTACATTTAACATGGAATCCGAACCACAGTGGAGACCTGGCATTCCCCACATTCACAAGATGTCTTGTCAGAGGTGAAGGAAGGTTTGGTATCAGATAAATCTGTGCTGGGACTGAGGATTGAACCCTGGCCGCCACACAGAAGTCTGACACCTTACCCCTAAGACCACCAGGTCACCCGATGTGCTTAGAAATGGACTCTTGAGTACACCCATTTGTTCTATTATTCTGAGTTAAGGTGGTTGTCTTGAGGAATGTTATTCAAAGAGTTGTATCCCTAAGCAAGAAGATTTAAATATTTTTGTCAAAAAGAATTACCCTTTTACTTCCTGGTTTTATAAAGAAAAGTGACAGTGAATTAAGCCTACCTTTATAGATATATTTGCGGAACTTGGCAAGTTGAACACCTCAATGTAGGTTGCGAACACAATGTAATTGGCCTAACAGAAAGTGACAGCATTCAAAGGAAAGTTGAAACTGTGGAAAAAGAAACTGCAAGAAAATAAGATGGATTCTTTCGAGACCTTAAACCTGCTTCTGAAGACCAAAGCACTGAGCTAGTAAGGTTAAGAATGCAATAACTTGCATCTGCAGAAATTAAATCTTGAGTTCGATCGCTACATTCCAGAAGTTAGGTTGAATACAGTTGGTGCGCAGATCCATTTGACATTGATGGTGAAGACTCATTTGAACATTTTAAGATATTGTTGATCTCCAGAAAGAGATAATTGAAGTTCAAAATGATAAAGCTTTGTGTCACAATTCCAAAACAAACCGAGTCACTGTGTTCAATTTTGGATAAAACTGATAAAAGAAAAACCTTTCTAGGAGCGAAGTTATGAAAGTGTTACTTCCATTTTCGACTACAAACCTATGTGAAGCTGGCTTTTCTACACTTTTTGTCAGGAAAACTAAGATTAGAGGCAGACTACAACCAGAGCATAACTTGAAGCAGCCTTTCAAAGATTTGACCACAATTTGAAGATCTTTCAGCAATAGTGCAAGGTCAAGGATCTCTATAAACAAATTTAAATAATTATTTTTGAATTTTGTTTTGTAAAAGTTTGAATTTCAATTATTACTACATATTATATTGTCACAAAATATGTTAATACTCATGCCTTCCCAATAGTGAGTAGGCCTACCTAACATCATGATAATAAATAATTATTAATGGAGTTACCGTGCGTTACGTATTTAGTTATTAAATTCAATAATGAAATATTTCTAATTCTAATATTACATACTGATTACATTTTAGAGATGCTATTAAAATACATTACAGCTTTATATAATAATAAATAATTACCACACTTATTTAAATTAATAAATTAGCACCGAGACCTATGTGTCGTAAAGTTGATTGTCTGTTGATTTTGGGTCTTGGCCAAAAAAGTTTAAGAATCCCCGATTTAGAGCCATAATAATTTCCATCCGAACAACTTTTTGCTTGTATATTGCCCGTTAATGTCTCTCTTGAAGCTTCCCAGTCAGGATTCAAGCATAAACAATTCAGGATTCCTCACTGGTGAAAGACCAGTGTGCTGAAGAGTAGCACCATAACATTCTCATCATAGTTGGTTGAATGATAGATTAGGAGATATATTTAAGTTACCATAGATAATATCACATACAATATCATACCAATATGTAGTTTAATATTTATCACCTTTTATACATAACTGTCACTACCCAATGCACTTAATATGACTGTTTTTATAAGACAAGTACCTCAAATTAAAAAGGTATAAGCTAATTAGTTTTATGTGCAGCATGTCTTACTACCCATTTGAATAAAAACCAAAAGGCATACAATTGAGCCTATTAATGTGATTTCACAAACATACGCAACACATTAAATAATTCTATTTGAGTATCTGTCAATTTCTTCGAGAAAATTTGATTTTCACATGGTTAATTTAAAGACAAACCTTTGAAATGTATTTGTAAATGTATAAAATTTCTAAATTGAATTGAAGAATAGTGTATAAATACATCACAGAGATAATGTCATAACAATACAAATAACATTTGCTTAACCAACATAGTAAATCCAAGAAAGCAACAGTACAACTAAAATGGTTTTAAGTAGTGACAATATAAAAAAAGTTTCATATTTTGGTTGCCTTAACAGATAGAAAAAAAAAAAAAAAGAGCTTGTATATAGGGAAAATCTTACAACAAAATAAATTTCAGAATTTTGTTCAAAAATACCCTTTTTTATTCTTTAAAAACAAAAGTCAACAAAATACTGAAATAATCCATTGCAGCCAACATTAATACATAGTATGGTGTAACTAAGTCATTTAAGAGTTTTACTTAAATACGTGTTGTGTGTCCCCCTTATACAAATAGTTTAAATTTATCACCTCCACTTTAAAAAAATTGAGGCGTAATTATCCAAAAATTCATTCTTCCATTTTTTCTTTCAAGCTGTTAAAGTTGTGTTATAGACATGGCAGTTTTTGTACCATAATATATTAGAATGCACTATAAATGTCCAATTCATATTAAATATACTTTAGGTAATCATTGTCATTCCAGAACTTCATATTCCACAAAATATACTTTTTCAATACTTATATTTCTTCCTCACAGTCATTCTCATGCCAAAACTTCATATATCCACAGCAGACATCTTGTCCTACAATGGCAAACCCTAAACGATAATTCCTTTTCTCTCCACAGTTCGTGTGCTATGGAGAATTTGATGTAATCAAGTACAGTAGAGTCTCAGAAACTCAACCTAATGTGGACTGATATGGTGTTGAGTTTTATGAATGAACTTGCATAAGATGCATGTTTACTAAACAAGACAAATCACAGTAAAGTATTGAATGTTATAGGTACAGTTGTACTGTACTGTAGTATTGTACGGTACACTAACAGTAATATACATACAGTACAATAATGTGTTAATATAATGGTGTAAAATACATATGTATAATATAGAGAAATGCAGTACAGTACTGTACATAAAATATTGTATTGATTCGAGTAACACGTTACGAATTGGAAAACTAACAAACACAGCACTTATAAAAACACCACAGCACAACTGTTCCACACGAGTTAAACAAACAAACAAGATAATACAGTTGAATGACCTTGGATTGTGATGATTGGTGCCAACAACTGTGTATACATCCGTGTTTCGAGTTACAAGGAATCTCAAGTTTCCAAGACTATAATGTAGTATAATTATATTTTAAGCATGTTATAGAGAGTGTAAAAAACAATATAACCGGATTTGACATTATCATTCAAATCTTCAGGCTTTAGAATTTCACCACACAATGAGAAAACATATTTGCTAAACGATTGTAGTGTTCAGCTATATTGTGGCTAGCCTACAATAAAATGAAATTGGTGAGTATCAAGTTAAGTACAATTTCTTTCTTCGGAGATATTTTCACCTATTAGTTCAACTAAAGCTTTAAAACACCAGCTACCGATGCATGTTCTGAAAGCATAAATGAAGTGCTCTCATTTCGACTGCAACTTGCTTATGAAAGAATTAAGCAATGCTAAACTTGCAGTCTCTATAATGAGAAGCAATGCATTTCATGACATATTGAAGACAGATATTGGTCTAAATGTTTTTAAACGCTCATATGACTGTGAAAATACTTTCTTTTACCCGTTTGGGTTAACGCTGAAAATAACCTTGCTCTCACCGAAAGTGTCCGATCAGTAGCATATTACAGCCGCCAGCTGTACCAATGTAACTTTACTGTTTGTGTCGGTCCTTCAACAGCACAAAAAAACAGATACCCTTTTCATCCCTCAAGAAAGAGGGCGAAAGGCTCAAATGAAATTTCCTCAATTGCAGCATATCAACAAAGTTTAGCTATTTTGTGAAAGGTGTCCTAGACAGAATAGGAACATAACTATCAATGGTATGTTAGCCAAGTGGTTGAGTCTGAAAATGCAATCAATTCTGAGTGCTTTTTCCTGTGGTGGCCACTCGTTCCTACCCTGGACTGAATGTTTGGTCAGATGGATAAAATTGTGAAGAGAAAGACACAATTAATAAACCTGAAGAGTATCAGAAATATTCCAACAGTTTGAAGTATAGGAGATGATGTCCCTATGTGAAATTGAAAGCAGCAATAACACCAATTCTAAGACAGACCCACACAGCAACATTTCAGATTGCTACCTCCAAACATTTGTTCTGAATAAGTGTCCTAATAACCAATAAGAAATCCTTATAAAAGGGGAGGTAAATTAAAGGATAGATTTGTCTGAATTTAAACCTCTTTTAAAGATTGGGAAGCTTTTGATTCAAGTAAAAAGCCTTACCTATTATCCAGCAAAGTAACTGTCAAAGCTGAAAAATGGAAAGGTGTAATAGTAAAACATTTTTGTGAGACTGGGAGCCAAGGAGAATCTTGTCTACCATTGTAAAACACTGAAAGAACAAGAAATTCAGACAACAAAGTCGAAGAGGTTTAAGATGGCATGGCTTTGTAAGAAACTGAACTCTTTGAATGTAGATGCTCCGATTTGTGTAGTACTGTGAGGCATTTGAAGTACCTTAGTGGCAAGATAAATTTGTTTATAATCAGGAAAATCTGACAAATTTTAATCTAGTGTCTTCTAGGTCTTCTAGGGTCTTGGAACATGTTAGTGTTTGCACAAGTGATAGCTCATTATTTTAAATAATTTTTTAATTATATCTCTATTTTAGTATTAACAATGTGGACTTTTCAAATAACTATATAAATCTGGTGTTGCACCTAAAGTGTTTAAATACACAAGTTTTATTACAAAACTTCACAGTTCTGACATATGGTGTCAAAACTTAAACTATCCATATCCAAACAACTTTTCATAAAATGTGCACCACTAATTATTTTTGAACATACAAATCCCAAACACATACCATGATCTTTATTCTAAGGAATCATACTTTTGAATTATGCTTTTGTAATGAGTAGATTTGTTCTGAATACATTATTCTTTCCCAGCCTCATTGACACTGTTTAGACATCCAGCCATGCATCCTCTTGTTTGTGTGCGGCTGGTTGCACACAAGCTTTTCAGTCAGGTCCAGGGTTTGACACGTCTTGTAATGAGAATGAACTAGTTACTGGTTTCTCAATAATGAAGGTCATGTTTACTCTCATTGGAGTATAGATGGTCAACGAGTGACCTAGACTAAAAGAGTGGTGTCTTTTGAGATGGACTTGTGATCTTATTATCTGGCCCTTTTCATATCGATGTAACTAATGTTTCTTTAATTGAAATTTCATGTGTTTCGTATACTGTCTGAGGTGTTGCCAATCTTTAATGATTACAATAAATCTGTTGGGTACGTGTGGAAGTAATGACAAGTCTTACGTATTGTTTAATTTGGTGGTTGATTGTATTCAGATCAACCAGGATCTACATTATGAAGCAATTAAATAAACCTAACTTTAAATTGTCAGAATTAAGTGTTCATTGCCCCCTAAAACTGCCAGTTCTAATATCTTAGTGCAAGGTGTGACTAGTTTTGGAGTTTAAAACCCTCTTTAGTACTGATGTCAACAGGTTAAGTAATTGTGATTACCCACACCAAGTGACAAGTCCTGGATAGAATAGTGCCCAAATTTGGCCCGGCAACGACCTGCGTGAGGTAGTGCAGAGAATCAAATTATAGTTTTTTCCTGTTTTCCAAAAATTGTGTCGGTAAGGAAGAATTAAGTTTTGGAAATCACCTCATATAATATAAACAGTTGTTCAATGCATAGGTCATTTTTCTTATCCCACTAATATAAACAGATAACTTGAAACAAAATATATATAAAGAAAAAAATTTGGACTTGACTATACCTTTTTCTTTCTATTAGACATACCCAATTCCTTTTCCCATTTTCTGGTCCTGCCTAGTATTTATGATTTATAAGGTGGCAGAGAAAAATGAGAAAACAATTAAGTTGACCAAATAAATTTAACCTAAGAATTAAATAACAATTGTTCATGGTTAAATTCTGCCATTCTTGTGTTAGCATTTTCAAAACCTATCTTATTATCTTATTTCAAAAATACGTGTGTTTTAATATAATTTTGCAACATAAGTTATACTTAATAAAATAATATTAGCAAAAGGGCAGTATTTACTCTTAGCAAAGAGTTAAAATTATATAGATAATATAATATTAGGAAATCACAATAGATATATATTCAGTATACATCAATTAACAAAACACAATAAACATAAATTGCTTTTTTTAAATCACTTGACTATTTAGCGAAACAGATTAAATTTCAGTTTTACAAACAAATATAACTTAAGAATCACAAAAAATTAAGCAAGAGTATTTAAAAAATATAGTCTAGCTGACTTATTTTAAAAATAAATCGCCTATTATTAAATTAAAACAAATATATAGAACAGTGTGCAAAAGAATAACACCATCATTTCGAGAATGTCTTTAAAAGACTTTTTATGAGTTTTGAAAGCTTTTAGCTTCAATAACTTTGAGCATCAAGGTAACATATAACTTAAACATAGCACCACAAATACCAACTTAAGCAATCCCATTGTACAAAACATCAATCATACCATAGTCAAATAATTTAAAATCAAGAAAAAAATTTTGTAAAGCTGTTCAATAGTCCTCCTTAGACAAAGCACTAAATAACTTTTTAAATAAAATGAAGTGCTAGATGGTTTCAGAGCTCGAGGAAATACAACATTCTCGATCCCAGCTTTTTGTAACACAAAATCAGAGTCTTCATACAAAGTTTCATACTTTCCAATAATGTCATAATTGATCAAACATGGATGGCAAAGATCATATATAGGCTTCCAATGTTCATTGAACTTGTTTTTTTGATCAATTAAATAAGCTACAAACTCACTAAATTTGACATCATCTCCTTTCAAAAGAGATTCATTGGATGCATTAACCCTATAGTGCTTGATAATGAAGCGTCCAAACCTGATTGAAAGTATTTTGGAGCTAAGATAATGCTGTTGCAACTTGTTACGATATGCAGAGAGTAAACGCTCAAAGGATGCGTACAAATAAAAACTTAGTATATGTTTTAAAAAGGATGTTAATATCTGTGGTGGCATAGTTACTAAGTTTGGTGAAAATGCTTTTCTCATGAGCAGCACTTGCTGGGATTGCTAGAACATCTGTTGTATTGGTTTGTCCAGTCAAAAGCATGAATATTCGTTTCCAATTTGTACAGGCCACCTAAAAACAAAACAATAAGATAGTTACTATAAGTCCCACATTAGAGACACAGACTTCTAGTGGATACTTATTTACCTAGTTCTTATTTCTATAAATGGAGAAAAAAAAGTAAGTTTTTTAGCGCATGTACACATACACAAATATAGGTTCCAATTAATTTTTAAAAATGTATCTTTGGCCTACTAATTTTGTTTATATGTATACAAGCTACGTGTGCCCTGCGTTAAATGGGTGTAAAACAATACACTACTAATATTAAACAACAATATAGGCCTACTGATCGTGAACAATATTGGCTACCTTTTTAAATTCACAAACTAGTATTTACATGATTCATGTACTTAGCTCAAAATATATGTTTTAAAAAAAGCACTCTACACCCTTTCTAAGTGTTTTATATTTTTTAAGTTACCTGCACTGGTAGTTGTAAGGCATGAGGCTTGCATTATATATAAAAATAAACGCTTTAGTGCAATTTACCAGTATCCCTATGAAGTTATATTTGCCATAAAAGTTTCTGTGTTAATGTTCTATAGTTATGGAATTGTCAAAAACCATGAGAAGGTTGTCGCATGGTCTAAGGCAGGCTATTCAACTGGTGGTTCACAGATTGAAAGTAACATCTATTGTATTATTGGAGATGTGTCGTATAGTGCAAATGGTATGTAGAGGCGCCTGACCTTGAATGGCCAGAGAGATCTTCGGTCTCTATCAGTGGTGAGGGAAGCTGCAAGCCCAGTGTTACTCAGATCCTTGCACAACCAACATCGTGTGTTTACAAGGGAGTGCTAGCTTACTCTCCAGCGTGTGTTTCCCCCACTCTAGACCCGTATCTCTCCCTCCAATGCCACCACATAACAGCTGAGCTACATAACATATATTGATAAATTTAACCTTAAACAATGCAAGTGCCGGGTGAAAGGGTGACTGAGAGTGACTCCCACCTCTTCTCCCCTCCACCCAACAGCAGCCGATTTCTCAAAATTGATATTTGCCTAACTATTGTTTAGTGCATTATTTATAGTAATAGCGGAATGCTGTGCTTGTAATTAGTCTTATTGTAGTTTTATAGAATGGCACTTTCTACTTTGCTAGTAAGAAAAGGAAGCTTGATGATGAAAACTGTCCAACTTTTAATTTTTTTTAAATTTCACTGAAATATATCAATATTAAATTTATCAAATTATGTTTCACTCTCCCTCTCCCTCATTTAAACTACAAAAGTATATCTATTAATGTTCAAAATTAAATGTCTGGCCCACCAAATATATGATTTTTTGGAGTGGCCCCGCTTGGATATCTAATTGAATAGCGCTGGACTAGACTACCAATGACTATGAGATCGTGGTTCGATCCAGGTCAGGTGAAATGAGGTGGTTTTCCCTAAATAGTTATTCCCTTTTATTTCCATGAAAATGCAGGTACACTTCATCTAAATACAACCTTCCTGATTCCTATTCCATAAGTATAATCATGGTGTAAACTCAACTTGACCAATAAAATTCTCAACTTTTATCCTGATCATTTCATAAAATTCCCGAACTCAAAATTATGTCACATCCTTCTATTTCCCTCCTCCCACCCACGAGGTTTTTGTTAATCTTTTTTTATGAATAATAATAATAAGTCTTAGAATTTAAATAAAGTCTTTTTATTAACATAGTCTCTAGGAATTATAAAATATATTACAAAGCTACTAACAAAAAAAGGCAATTTGAATCACATTGTAATTTTACTGATTTAATAATTATTGTATTTAATATTTTAGTAAAACAACATTTTCCTGGATATTTTTTGTAATTTAAAAAATTCCCGACTTATTCCCATTTTTTCTAGATTAATTCTAAATCCCGGCTTATTCCAGTTTTCCCTAATTTCCCAGATGGTAGACACACTGATAATTTGTATATAGGTGTATAAGCTTAGTAGGGAAACCTGAGCAAAGCGAAAACACGAAGTGAAAAAAATTGCTAAAAATTTGGTTTAGAGCTAATTACATAAATTACTAAACGCATATTTTTTAGAAGTGCTTTTTCTAGCTTGAATAAAGTTTAAGTTGATTTAGACTGATATATATTAAATAATATGTTATAAAGTACGAAACCTTACAAATTATTTGCTTTGGCCATATACCTGGCAAAGTGAATTAGATGAGAATACAATCAATTCACTAATATAAAACATTAATACAATGTTTTATATAAATTGTAAATTCAGTATATTAATAAAAACGTTATTTTTAAATATTATCAGCTGAAATACCACAAAATAGTATATAAAATTAGCTTTAAAAATCAACCAAAATAATCTTACATATTTATATAGGTCTACACAAGCAAATGAATCAGCTAATAGTGTTATTTAAAGTTAATAATTTATCATTTGTTATTTTGAGACTACCATAAAATAAGACTTTCAATTTAGTTTTGACATTCGTCACAGAAGTATGACCTGAAACCAGAGTAGGATGTGCAGTTTCCATGAGCCCATTACTTGCACTGACTACACTGAATTCAGTCTTTTGAAGTTGGCTCTATATATGGATTGCTACAAACTAACACTTAAATTTCAAATTTCTTGATGTGCATCTTCTGGTTGTGTGAACAAAGTTTTTGCTGCTCATGATAGTTTTTCTAAGCGTTGTTGGCTCTTTTTAACTTGAGTTTTTCTTGCTGCAGTTTCTAACAGAAGTAGACGTCAAGACCTCGGCTCTCCGGAATTTTCGTTTTCCAAGTGCAATTTTTTCATTGTCAATTTTAAGAATGGGTCTCATGTCGAAAGGACTGAGATTTTACTTTTGTTTGTTTCTGGTCTTAAGTGCGGGGGTCCTTAAGACTGTTGCTATTGATGTAGACTTATGTGGCTACTTGCTGAGAGGAAAGCACCCAAAGTAGTGATATAAGTTTTGTCCAAATTTACATCACCAGTTTTGGGTGGACCTATGAATAATTTGGCGATTTATACAGTGGCTGGAGCAAAGTCTTCTTCACTAAAAATATATGGTTGTAAGGGGAAAATCCAGATTTTTTGAAGCCACTGACAAAATTTTTTAATTGGTTTCCCTTTTTAAAAAAACAAGGGGAAATATTTCAAATATAAAATGATTAATGAATTTAACCAAATGATTTTCCGAAAAAACATTCATTTCTTGCTCAAAAATTTTTTAAAGGCCCATACACAGACAATTTGGGGGGAATTTTTTTATTGTGTGAGGGCAAATGAAACAAAAACATGTTTGTTTCTTTGGATATTCCAATGCTGGATAAATTTATGAACCCATGATTTTCAAAATGGAAGATTTTTTTCCCCCTTTCCCCGGGTTCACATTTCCACAAAGAAAAAAAGCCACACAAGAAAATTTGGGCCATTACCCAAACCCCTTTTCGGGGAACAACCCTTTAGTTCCAAAGGGGGAGGGGGGGGAAACCCTCAAAAATTTTTTTTTATTTTTTTTTCAACAAAAATTTAAAAAAAAGGGGAATAAACGAAAACCCGCTGCATTGCAACAACAAACTAATTTAAAATCCGCGTTCCCGACTATTTTTCCCCAACTAGTTTTTTTTTCAATACTCAAAACTTTGGTGGTTTGGTTTTGGATACCGTTTTAAACCCAAAAATTTTTAAAAATAACAGGTCCGGGGGGTTCTTTTCTTCTTGTTCCCAATAAATTGGGAAAAAATGCTCCATTGGGCCTACAAACCTCTTTCACGGGAAAAGGAAGTAAGGTTTCCGGGGACCCTAAAACAACCTTTTGGAAGCAATTTTTAAAAAATTTTTACAACCAATCCTCTCCACCCTTCCATTTTTTTGGGAAAGGGTGTTTTTTTTAAGTTTAAAAAAAATTTTTTGCATTAAAAAATTCCCAAAAACCCTTTTAATTTTAAAAAAACTTTTTCCTTTTAAATTCGTTATTAAAAAAAATTTTTTTTGGGGAAAAATTTTAAAAAATTTTTTTTTCTTTTCAATGATATGTTTTTTGTTTTTATGCCCCCCCAACAATTCTCATTGAAACTTAAAACCCAAATAGCCTTTTTGTTTTTTTTTTGTATTTTTAAACCATTAAAAATATATAAAATTATATAAATAGTATTTAAGGGACACCAAAATTTTAAATTGAATTGGGGGGTGTATTTTGTTTTTTAAAACATTTTGGGAAATAAATAGTAGCCTAATATCCCTTTCAAATTAATTAAATTTTTAAAAAAAAAGAAAAATTTGAATAAACTCAGAATCCCCAAGTAAAGTGGGTAGGTATTCCCTTTTCCCTATCCCTTTTTTAAAAAAAACACTACCAAAGTAGTAAAAAAGGTTTTTTTACAAACCAAGTTTATTAAATTAATCTTTGGAAAAAATTTTTATATAATGAACAAAGATAAAATAAAAACATATTCTTAAAACAAAATTGGGAAAATACGATTAACATACCTTTGGGAAAATTTTTAAGGGAAAAAAAGAAAATATTTCACAGCAAGTTCTTAAAAAAAATTCCCCTTTTAACGGCTCAAAAAACAACTAAATTTTAGTCATAGGAAATCCTTGCTCTTACCCAAAAAACCCCCAAAAATTTTCCTTTTCCAAAATTTCCCAAGGGAAAAAAAATTAATTTCTTTGCCAGCATTAAAATCAGTAAAATAAGTGTTTTAACTAGCTACTATAAACGGCCATATTGAGGGTCAAAGGAAAATATTTAAAGAAGAAGAAGACACATGTTTAAGCTAGAATGATATCTTTCTACATTTATATATTTGGTTTCATATCCTACATCACTATTATCAAGTTAGTCATAATTATATTAAACATTACTTTAGTGTGTGTTAGTAAATAAGCTTGGTCTAGATGTTTAATAGTTGGCCAAGAAATTAAGGCTAAAACCCAAGTTTCAATTCATCACTGATGTTAAATAGTTAAATCATTTTAGAAATCGTAGATTTTAGTATTTCCCAAATTGGTAAAAGATTAGTTGAGTGTTATACTTGATACCATATTCATGGCCATTGTAAAATTGAAATTAAAGAACCACGACAACAAATTTTATCTAAGATGAGTGTAAAAAACAAAACTATCGTATAATAATTAATTTTAAATAAAATATGATAAACAAACAAACTTACCAAGTCATTGAGCGGGACACAAAGTATTGTATATGACTGTAAGATGAAGAATGACCAGGATGTGGTTAGAACAAATGGGTTGATGGTAAATACAAAAGATCAACGAAATAGCAGTATAGAGTTAATACGAGCATGGTTTTAGCTGTTGGTAGGGAAACGACTGATGAAACGATGAATGTACAAATGTCAGAAAGAGCAAGGACGGATAGATTTATCGGAACGATATAAAAGTAAGGGAAAAGGAAACTAATCTTCTCGACTTCGGCTCGACAAGTCATTATCTACATTGGAAGGTAGAGCAGGATAGTCGAGGTTATAGAATTTTGATGTTTTTAGGTAAATGTGTTAATAATGCGTTCACAAGAACTTGGTTAGATGGTTGTAATTGTTCATTAATGATTGATTTATTTTGGAATAAAGCTGCTTGTATGAAAAAATTTTCCTGTTGTGTATGAAGTCAGAAATATGTTTATTTATAAAGATCCTAAAATTTCTACCTATTTGTCCAATGTAGATACGATTGCATCCACATATAAGTTTATATATTCCATTTTTGTTATATTTATCATTTTTATTTAGATTACTGATGCTAAGATTTTTCTTTATTGTATTGCTGGTGGGAAAAGCAATGTTGGGATTATACTTTTTAATAATATTAGTGATGCAATGAATTCCAGGACCATTTCTTTTTGTGATTAGAACTGTTGTAAGGGCGATAAGGTGATTGTGAAATTATTCGATCTTATTTTTTTTTTTATGATCTTGTAGATGGTAGAGTGAGAATACCCATTATTGGTGGCTATTAGTTTGATAGTGTTTGGCTCACTTCTGTAATTGATTTACTGAGTGGGATATTTAATAATCGGTGAACTAAACTATTGAAGGCAGTGAGTTTGTGAGAAATGGGATGATTAGAATTTTTAGGAATGATGGTATCGATGTGGGTAGTTTTCTATATATTTTGTAGATTATTTGGTTGTTCAAGTTTAGGAGATATTGAAGTCCAAATAGTTGATACTGCCATTATTTTCATTCTCGATAGTGAGGAAAATGACACCAAGTTGACGATTGACAAAGGATTAGAGCTAGCTAGTGCTAAGCAAGCGTCTTCACCACAATATCGGTTAACGATATTAAGATTAAAAAAGGAGCCAGTTTGTCATATCTACAAAGGATAACCAAAGTAGACAAATTAGTCAACTAAAACAACAGCTTGGTTTCTTTAAAGGAGTTTGTTGTGATGTTTGCGCAGGTTATAGCCATGCCCCAAAAAACTAAGTATTGTGGTTACACATGCAATATTTGCTCACAGATTGGACATTTAGCAAGGGTATGCAAAAATATGGGTAGTCGAATAACGTAAATAAGAAGCAGTCTTATTTTAAAGGGAAAATTCAAGAAAATACACATTTTTTATCTGATGATATCAAAGATAATAGTGAAAGTTTGTACAAGATCAATAAGGTGGAAGAAGAGAGCTTGAATTATCATGTTATTTTGAAACTTAACAATGAAAGCATTACATTTCAATATGATACCGGGTGCTTGAGCACAATAGTACCATTTAAATTGTTTAGTGAAAAGTTCCATAATTTTGAAAAATCGATACTGTTTAGGTACCATTACTGTCAAGGTCGAATATAATGGGCCACATTTTCCAAACCTTGAATTTTTTGTGGTGGAGTCGAATGGCCCACCACTGCTGGGAGGGGCCTGATTTAGTGAATTGGGATTTCGCATTATAGACACCAACCGTAACAAGATGGTGCAGCTGGTGTTCTTCTCAGAAGACAACACGCAGCAATATGCTTCAAGGAATTTCTCGGCAATTTCTAAAGGTTTTCACAGAATGTCTTGATAAGTTTAACAAAGGAAATTATCATTGTCTCTGCAGCAGGATGCTAAGCCTAAATTTATGAAGGTTTGTCCAATCCCACTTCCTCTTCAAGAGGGGTTGCAAACAAAATTGACAGACTTTTGAAGGAAGGGATTCTAGAGCTCGTGGACTACAGTTAATTCAGATCGCCTATAGTACCAGTGATGAAAAAGGTTGGGGGAGATTGAATCTGTGCGACCATGAGTTGACATTAAATATATGTTTACAAGTGGATCAGCAAGCACCCTCTTCCTACGATTGAGGATCTGTTTCACAAAGTTCGGGCAGCAAGGTGTTTGAGAAGCTCAATTTTGTCCAACTTTTATCAACAGTTTGAGTTAGAAGGGACATTTCAATTGCTCACGACAATACAACAATAATCACGCCAAAAGGCTGTTCAAATATACCTGCTTGCCCTTTGGGGTCGCATATAATTCCACCAAGTCCAAAAAAATAATGGACACTTTACTTGGTAGTCTAAAAGGTAACGCTGCGCTAGTTGGTGCCATTCTAATAGGAGCTAAAGACCTAGCACAACTCAGATTTCGGCTCACCAAGGTTTTGGAGATACTCAAGAGATATTTGGGTTTATCTTGTTCATAAAGAAATGCGAGGTAGGTAAATCTTTAGTGGAAAATCTGGCTTCTGGAATGACACAGATGGCTTGCATTCAACTGAGGACAAGGTTCATGCAATTTTAGAAGCTCCCAAGCCTAAAAACGTGAAGGAGCTGCAGTCATACTTAGGATTTATAAGTCATTTGTGCAATTTTTTTGCCCTCTCTAGCCACAATTTTGGGTCCCCTGTACAAGTTATTGCATAAAGGTCTGCTGTGGGAGTGGGATGAACGTTGTGAACAGGCGTTTCGCCAGATCAAAGAGGTAGTTCAAACCAAGTGATCGCTGGCTCATTTTAACCCACAGTATCCTGTTCATGAGTCAGACCTAGGACCTCGGTGCAGTGATTTCACAAATATATCCTAAAGGTAAAGAGAAGATGCTAGCGTTTGCCAAGCCGCTCGCTATTCAAAGCAAAATAATCTTATAGCCAGTTGCACAAGGAAGGAACAGGGCTCATTTTTGGCGCTAAAAAGTTTCACACTTACTTATATGGAAGAAAGTGGACTTTGGTGAACAATAATAAGCCTTTGTTAGCTATCTTTGGGCCAAAGCATGGTATTCTAGCATATACAGAAAACAGATGGCAGCAATGGGCTCCAATATTATTGAATCACAGTTATGATGTTTGAATGGGTAAAATCTTCCCAGAACATTGCTGATTGGCTGTCAAGGGTACCACTGCCTGAGCGACCTAATGTTCAAGAAGATGTTGATGAGACAATTCACTATATTCTGGACAGCAATAATAATTTGCAGCTTGACTATCAGCAGTTATTTACAGCCACAAAGAAAGACCATGTAATTATAAACACCATCAATTATTTAAAGTATGGTGGCCACAAGCTGTTGAGGCTAATTTACAACCCTACTCTGGCGCAAGGATGAACTTCACATATAAAGTGATTTGTTGCTTTGGAGGTATCGAATTGTGGTACCTTTAGCCCTAAGAGCTGCCGCACTAAAAGCACTACATGCAACTCATCTGGACATTGTCAAGGCCAAGGCTTCAGCACGCTCATACATTTGGTGGCCAAAACTAGATGAGGACATTGCTGAACTAGTGACATTATGTCCAGCCTGCAATGAAACCAAGGATTGCCCACCAAAGACTGAATTGATTACCTAGGACCTTTTTTTTTGGGTAAATACTATCTGGTCATCATAGACGCTCACTCTAGGTGGCCAGAAGTGTTCTCAACATTGTCCATGTCAGCAGCTACGACCATCCAGTTTTTGCAGCAGGTTTTTGCCCGATTCAGCTTACAATATACCTTGTCTTGGACAACTATTCATCCTTTAAAAGTGAGGAATTCCAGACATTCCTAAGGAAAAATGAAATCTAATGGAAGCATGGAGCCCAATTTTGGCCCAAAACAAATGGGGCCGCAGAGAATACAGTAAAGACTGTAAAGATCTGTCTTCATACAGCCCTGGACTAAGTTCCTCAATCCCAATTTGATGCGGCCTTAAAAAGTTCCTACTTGATTATATAAATGCTCCCTATGCGATCACTGGGATTTCACCAACTCAAGCTTTGATGGGAAGGCAGTTGAGGAATAGTCTGGACTTACTTTGCTCTCCTCCAACATCAAGCAGAGTGCAGTAAGCTCAAGATAAACAGAGGGAGCCTATGGAGGGGTTAGTCCCAACATTAGTTGTTATTCTGTGGGTGACCAAGTCTGGGTGAAGAATTATAGGAGAAATGAATCCAAGTGGGTCAATGCAAGGGTGAAGCAAATACTCAGACCACAACGATCCGTTTAATTCCACACCCGGGTTTACTTGAGGACCAACAAGAAAGCCACCCATAAGTACTGGGTG